>JABSTQ010005285.1:0-20311 GCA_013358835.2 Ixodes persulcatus
GCCCGCGCGAGGAATCAGATAGCGTTCGTTCGACGGGCATCCGAAAGGCTGCATCATTCGGCGGCCACCGTGCCCGCGGCTGACAGTGTCGCCGGCGGCCAAACGGCGAAACTGTGTGAGAGCGAAAAAAATTATCTCGTTGCCATGACACCCCGGTACACCGTCGACACGGTGTAAGATACACGCAGACCGGCGAAATGCGTGGCTACGAGCACTGAAATGTCCGTTTCGTAGGTGATCATCTGGCTTCACGGTGACACGGCGCTGCGGTGGGCAAGGCGTCCTTAACAACTCGGGAACAAGCCTCCGATCGATACCGTCACCTATCTGCACCGTCATCAGCGGACCACGGCGCGTGCCGATTCCATCTACCGCCCACGTGACCAGCCTCATCGGAGCCCTTTGCCTACTTAAGACCCTGTCACTGTGCGACACGCTGCAGACCGGCGAAATGCGTGGCTACGAGCACTGAAATGTCCGTTTCGTAGGTGATCATCTGGCTTCACGGTGACACGGCGCTGCGGTGGGCAAGGCGTCCTTAACAACTCGGGAACAAGCCTCCGATCGATACCGTCACCTATCTGCACCGTCATCAGCGGACCACGGCGCGTGCCGATTCCATCTACCGCCCACGTGACCAGCCTCATCGGAGCCCTTTGCCTACTTAAGACCCTGTCACTGTGCGACACGCTGCAGACCGGCGAAATGCGTGGCTACGAGCACTGAAATGTCCGTTTCGTAGGTAAGCCCTACTATCCTTCATTTTTTGTGCGACTTCCGCGGTTCATTTCGCCGGTCTGCCTGTGTTTTGTTTGCCTGTGTTTAGTTTGAAATGGGTGAACAAGGAGATTGCCTGTCCTGTCTGAAACCAGTCGCATCGGACGCCCTCTCCTTAAAGTGTTTTGAATGTTACAACGTGTATCATGTGGGTAAATGTACCGGTGTGACAAAGAATGCCTTGAAGGCCATGAGTCCAGAGGATCGGACGGAATGGCAGTGTCAGACTTGTAAAATCCACACACAACGACAGTCTACCCCTCCCGGAAGCTCTGGACAGTCATCGGGTGGGCTGGCACATGATCTTAGATTCGAGAGGCTACTAAAGCAAAACGAATCGATCAATCAAAAGTTGACTGCCGTTCTTAATCGAATGGATGCTATGGAAAAATCGCTAGAGTCGCAGACTGGGAAAAGTGACGCGCTGATGTACAAACTAGAAAACAAGAGAAAGACTATTGATGGGATTGAAGCAGCTATGGATGCACAGTCAGCATGGCAAGATGAGCTCATTGCTAAACTAGAAAGCCAAAATGCAGCAATAAGTGACTTAAAGCACAAAGTTAGTGAGCTGGAAGGAGCGATAGCTAAAAGAGACGTTGAAATCTGTCAGCTCAAAGTAGCGGTTGATAACGCTGAACAGTATTCTAGACGTCAAAACATCGAAATTCACGGAGTAAGCCAGCAGCCCAACGAAAACCTCCTAGATATACTTAACCACATTTCTTCTAAACTGGTACTCCCTAAGCTAACTTTACAAGACGTTGAGGCAGCCCACAGGCTGAAAACAAAAGAAGGCAAAACTGCACCTATTCTGGTAAGGTTCAGAGACAGGAATACAAGGGATAGCTGGGCAAAAAAGCGATCTGCGCTTCGTAATGAAAGAATCTACATCAATGAAAACTTGACTCGAACACTAAAGAATTTACCGTGGGAAACAAAGAGATACGCCAAAGACAAGGGTTACACGTTTACGTGGATCAGGAACGGGAAAATTTTTGTTCGGCAAAAGGAGGGATCCGCTGTCATTCATATTGAAAGTGAACGGGACTTAGTGAAAATTAGGTAATAATGGAGTCCTCATTTGAATCTTTCAGACTTTGGGACACTCACGTAACTGATTTGATGCAAATAGAAGGTTGCAAGGATCACATGCTAAGCTTAGTGCATTTAAACGTAAGAAGCATTCATAAGCACTGGGATCAGTTGATGATGCTTATGACTATCCGATTGCAAACCCTTGACATACTTATCTTGAGCGAGGTAAATACAGATGAGTCAGCGTGCACATCGTTTACTTTACCGGGTTTCCACTCCCACTGTTTGTGCCGAAAGGGGAGAAGGGGTGGTGGCTTAATCATGTTTGTAAGCGATGCATGGTGTTCAGATAATTTAGATGTCTCATTCCAGCATGCAGAAACACTAGTTGTCAGGATATATAAAATTAATATATCCTACGTGATATTTGCCCTATATAGGCCACCAAGTTCCAATGTGCAACTATTCTGCGACGAATTTTCTGAAGCACTTAAGAAATATGATAATAACGAGCACCTAGTTATTGCGGGCGATTTTAATATTGACGTTTTAGATGAGGCAAGGCCGGGAGTCTCACGCTACCTGGACACTCTTGCCTCCTTTGGTTTAGAAAACACAATTAATAATTATACGCGGGAAGAATATTATGGAACGAAACTTACGAAGTCATGTATTGATCACATAATCATTCGAATTTCTAATTTACACTCACTCTCTGGTGTAATAAAACAAAAAGTAGCCGACCACTACATTACGGTTCTTTTAGTCCTAGGAGAAAACACAAGCGAAAATTCAACGCCGGATGAAGCCTATAGGACTATTTTAAACAGTAAGCTCATTGACAGCCTTATTCAGCAATTTGATTGGAAATCACTTTTAGACTACAATCACATCATTGCCTACGACACTGTGGTTGACAAATTTCAGGATATTTACGTGAAAGCTACGAAAAGGGTGAAGTTGAAAAGAAGAAAAGCAGAAAATATTTGGATAACCGATGAAATATTAGAGTTGTGCCACCAGAAAGAGAGACTCTGGAACAGATGCAAACAAAATCCAGCTGACAGCCTCCTCAAAAGAGAATTTCGCGAATTTAGAAATAGGGTTACAGCAAAAATACGTTTAGCAAAAAAGAAATATTGTATTAACCAGTTCAATGCGGCCAATAAGAACTCGAAGAAAACATGGGAACTTGTAAACCAGCTAACAGGTCGAAAAACGAGGAATAATATTGATGACACTATTCTGAAACACTTCCGTGGATCAAGTTCATGGGAGGGCCTATCGGAATCCTTCAACAATACTTTCATTGACTCAGTAAAAAAACTGAAAAATAACATACCCGTGGTATCATCAAAAGGTGTTACAACCCCAGTCACTTGCGCTAATTCAGCTTACCTTCCAGATATGACAGAGCATGACCTCCTAATGATTATAAATTCTATGTCTTTGACAAAATCTCCCGGCATTGATAAGATAAGAATTCGAGATATACGCTTTAATTTTAATAAACTAAAAGAAATCTTGCTTAAAAAAATAAACGACGTTCTCCACACCGGTGATATCCCCAAAAAGCTTAAGGTATCTATTATAAGGCCTCTGTATAAAAAGGGAAAGCAACAAGACCTTGGAAGTTATCGGCCTATATCTATCCTGCCTGTGCTGATGCACATAATTGAAAAATGGGTTCATATGGCTATGAGCAGTTTCTGTGAAAAATTTTCTTTACTAAGCAAAACTCAGTACGGTTTCCGTCAGCAAAGGAGCACACTAACATTGCTTGAGGACTTCTCTGACTACATTCATGATGCCATAGATAATAACAAAACCGCGTTAGCCCTATTCATTGACCTATCAAAGGCTTTCGACACCATTGGCCATTCTTTACTTTTACAAAAACTAGAAAAACTAGGGTTTAGAGGTCCGTTTTCTAAGTTTTTCGAGAGTTATTTCACAGATAGATTTCAAATGGTAAAAATTATGAACCACGTGAGTAATAAAATTTCTGTCGATTGTGGAGTACCGCAGGGTAGTACATTGGGACCCATGTTATATAATGTTTACACCAACGATCTCGGTTGCTTGCCTTTTGCTTCGGAAATTTTCCAATATGCAGACGATACAGTGTTATTGCTACCATCTGATAACTATGAAAACTCAGTTTCTCTATTTCAAAAAGACGTTGATACATTATTGCTTTGGTTTGCTGTTACATGATTTCTGTGAATGTCCCTAAGACTAAGCTTGTCTGTTTCCGTAATCCGCATAAACGTGTTCAGTTGTCTCCATGTATTCTCCTTCATACAGCTCATTGTCATAATTGCAACTGTTTGCCTCTGCCGTATAGCAGGTCTGTTAAATACCTAGGCATCTATTTCGACGAGCACATGTTGTGGAATGAACAAATAGATTACATAATAAAACGTTTGCGTGTAATATCTGCCAACATGTATAAATTAAAATTTGTCAGCTCTTTAAGAATAAGATAGTTAGTTTTCAGATCACTAGTAGAATCGACGTTGCGTTACGGTATCACTGTATATGGTCATTGTTCTCGTTCTAAAATGACTGCGATAGATCGGGTATTAAAACAGATTGTGAACCATATCACCTATGGAACTGGGTACGAAACATTAGAAATGGAGGAAAAGGTGGCAAAGCTGGGTATTTTATTTTTTGAAAAATTTCATATCTTTGCTACAATCACGCAAAACTTTTTTAATAAGACTTTTAAGAATAAAGTGGCCAAAACCAGAGTCTTAAGACATACAGAAAGATATGTTGTCCCGAAAGTATACACCCACTACGGAAAAAGAACAAGAAATCATTATATTCCAACATTATTCAATAGACTTCCTCAATTTTTTAATAGCTATGACATCCTTAAAAAAAATAAAACTCAAACTTAAAACCTGGTGTCATTCTTTAATGAATTAATTGTAATATGTCTAACTGCATAAATTCTAAGTGCCTTTTTTCTGTTGTGCAATTTGATTCCGATTTCCTCATGTCGATGCGTTCCGTCGTTTGCCTGGCCCCACACACAAGCACACCCCTGCTTTTGTGGGCCAGATCACTGTTTTTGTATATATTTCCTGTGAATAAATATATTACTATTACTATTACTATTACTATATAAATAAGATGATAAACTGAGCGCAGTGATACTTAAAAAAAAAGGTGTAATTGGCGGTACACTTATCATGCTGAAGTTTCGTTGGGTGTAGGATTCTGGGGAAAAAAATAAGAAAATATTTTTCTATGAGCGGAAGGAAAAGAAGTCATACCGTCAAGTTGGCGCTTCTAGACTCACATAGGGTACCGCATGAAAACAAAGACTTAAAATATTCTTTGAGGTGAACATTCTAAAGCAGATCCAGCAAATCTGAGAGTGTGTGGTATATGTGAAGCGGCTACCAGACGGTTTGTTAGTTTTTTCTCCAGTTGTATATAGGAAAGACCAGTTTTCTGTTTTCTTGGATTTTATTTTTTCGAAAAGCCTACACTCACTAAATTTGAGTGTAATACATGCTGTAATACGGCGGTAGCAGCGAGCGACGATGCATCGGCGAGACAGCTGGCTACCGCGGGAGTGAATCAGTGAATGAATCGGCCATACCGCGCTCGACTCCTTATCTACTATGTTTGCGGTCTCAAATATTCTCCCTAGAATGCTCGGGAAAGAGCTAGGGCGAGAAAAAGGAAGGTTGGGGAGGAGGAAGAAGATGGATTGCGAGAGACGAGAGGAGGAAACATCCATCCCCTCTTGATCTAGAATTCCGCCTGCTTCCTCCTCCCCAGCCTTCCTTTCCCTAGCCCCGAACTCTTAACCTGCCACCGACTAAAGGCAACGTCATTCTTGCCTCCTTATGTCTTACACTCGGTGTAAGAATAAATACGAAACTTCAAGATGCGCGGAGAAGCGTTTCTTCTCAGTCATGCAGGCGGTATTACTCCCCTCTTTAAAATTGCATCGCCTCTACCCAGCCTTAAATAAATGGACACTGACAACAGCAAAGAGTAAACAGCAGGGTCGTCTGAACCATAAATAGTCATTAGCCCTATCGACCATAGCAGGGCTGGAGACGCACAACGTGCACCACCTCGGGTCACAGCTGACGGCGTCCTGACGACCGTGGTCCATCTGGAAGCACCTCGTAGTTCAGGTCTTCGAGGCGACGGAGCACCTTGAACGGTCGGAAGTAGCGCTTCAAGAGCTTCTCGCACAGGCCGCGGAGTCGTATCGGTGTCCACACCCACACTATGTCTCCCGGTTGGAAATGAACGTCACATCGGCGGTGGTTGTACCGGCAAGCGTCGACACGTTGTTGGCATTGAGTCCGCTGGTGGGCTCAATGGCGATCCTCCTCTGCTCGATGACTGATCCCCTGGGCGTCTACGCTCCCGTCGTCAACTGGCTCATGGGGCAGCATCGAGTCGAGCATCTTTTCTGCCATGCACCAGCTGAAATGGCGCCACTCCAGTGATTTCTTGAAGTGCCGTGTTATAAGCAAACATAATTTGTACCGCAACACCTGGTTTGGCTGACCCGAGGAACCTCCCGAGTAAGCTGAGCCGTAATTGCTACCCCTTGGTCCGTAATCAGTACTTGTGCGGCGCCGTGACGGAGAACGACGGACTGAACGAAGAACTCGACAACTTCCAGAGCTGTTGCGAACGGGAAAGCTTTTGTCACGGCGTATCGGGCAAGGTAATCCGTCGCGACAACTATCCACCGATTTCTCTGCGTCGACTCAGAGAATGGCCCGAGTAGATCCATTCCGGTCTGCTGGAGCGGGGTGGTCGGAGATGCGATCGGTTGCAACAGTACTGCGGGTTTCGATGGTGGTTTCTTGCGTGGTTGGCATTCGTGGCACGACCTTTTGTACTTATGGATGATCTTCGGGAGTTTGGGCCAGTAGTACTCTTCGCGGATGCGTGCCAGTGCCCTGTTGTAGCCAAGATACCTTGCCGTCGGGTCGTCGTGGCAGGCGTCGAAGATCTGTCGAAGACCGGTGGAGATTATCAGGAGCTACGTCGAACTGTTGTCGCCGAAGTCCTTTTTGTAAAGCACGCCTTGTCGGACGGCGAAGCTTGCCAGGGTTCATGAGAAGAAAGGGGAAACTTTACTTCCCCCTCGTTCCAGATGGCCGATCAGTGCGCGCAGCTCAGGGTCAGCGCGTTGGAGTGTCGCCATATCGTCGACGTTAACTGAGCCGAGAAATCTGCCCTCGTCGCCGGCGGGAGCTGACTGGACGGGGTCCCTTGACGGACAGTCCGCGTCCATGTGATCGTGGCCAGACTTGTACACCACGTACATGTCTAATTATTGTAGTTGTAGGTTCCATCGGGCAAAACATCCCGACATATCGTTTAGGCTCACTAGCTAGCAGAGCGAGTAAAGGTCTGTTACCATTCTGGAAGGACTTACCTACATATAGGGACGAAACTTGGTTTTAGCCCAGTCGACCGCAAGACATTCCTTCTCAGTCGTGGAGAAATTCCTATCTGCCTTGGCGAGCGTCCGACCTGCATAGGCAATCGCTCGTTCTGTGTTTTTTTTTTTGTTTTTGTATTTGTACCAGCACCGCGTCAAGTCCAGTATTACTGGCGTTCATGCGAACTTCAGTCTCGGCATATTGGTTGATATGACCGATGATCGGAGGCGTCTGGAGTCTCTGTTTCAGGTCATTGAATGCACGCTGTTACTCTTCTGCCCAATGAAACTTTACGATGTCGTTTGATAGGTCGTTGAGCGGCGCAGAGATCTTCGCGAAATCTCAAACGAAACGCCTGTAGTAGGTGGCACCGCGCAGTCCTAGAAATCTCCTCACCACCGTGTCGTCTCGCGGCGGTGAAAATTCAACCAGTACGCGTGTCTTCTCGGGGTCAGGGTGAACACCTTCGTTTCTCAAGAGGTAACCTACTAACTTTAGTTCGCCGTAAGCGAACTGCCATCTCGAAGGCTTGAGCGTCAGTCCCGCAGCCTTGATTGTTTGGAACACGGCGCGGAGTCGTCGTAGGTGCACGTCAAAGTCGCTTGGGAATACCGCGACGTCGTCGAGCTAGACGAGACAGCTCTGCCATTTCAGACCTGCCAGCAGTGTACATGACACACTGGAAAGTGGCTGGTGCCGTACGAAGTGCGACAGACATCACCTTAAACTCGTACAGTCCGTCGAGCGTAACGAAGGCCGTCTTCTCACGGTCCCGCTTGTCGAATTCGATCTGCCAGTAGCCACTCTTCAGGTCCATCGATGAGAAGCAACGGGCGTGGCGTAGTCGATCGAGCGTGTCGTCGATGCGTGAAAGCGGATAAACGTCTTTTTTGTTACAGTATTCAGCCTTCGATAGTCCGCGAAGAATCTCACCCTTTCGTCCTTCCTTTTTACCAGAACGACATGGGAGGACGAGGGACTGTTTGAAGGCTGGATGATGTCGTCCTAGAGCATCTCCTGAACCTGTTCTTGGATGACTTCCCGTGCTTTTACCGAGACACCGTACGGCGACTGATGAACAGGAAGGGAATGTTCATCCGTAACATTGAGATGCTGGCAATCGTCGCTTGGCGCATTCTTAATGAAGTGGCGAAACATTCGCTGTACTTGGCGAGAAGAGCAGTCAGCTGTCGTCGTTCTGGGGCTGGAAGGGTCGGGTCGATGTCAAGCTCTGAAGGCGGCGTCCACTTGTGCCGAAATGAGTAGAAGGCTCCTGAGATGAAGGCGATCACGACTGAGTCTCGAAGTTTCTCGACGTGGCCCACGGCTGTGCCCTTTGTCAGGTGCTGTGACTCCTTTCGGAAGTTCGTCAGAAGAGCCATGGTGCGACCGTCCTTGAGACCCGTTACGCCCCTCACAATGCCGATTATTCTTTTCAAAAGCGGTTGAACGTTTTCTTTCAACGGAGCTTCACCGGACATAACTATTGCTATCCCGACCAACACAAAGACGCTCGACAGCGGCGGCAAGTTCACGTGGTCGGCAAGGACTCGTGCCACGGCTGACGTCCCATTTCAGTCTTCGAACGTACAGGTAGGTTTCCGCAGCAGAAATGCTGTTCTCTCCTAGGTCGATGACGGCACCGAATTCACAGAGAAAGTACACTCCAAGAATGACGTCTCTCAAACACTTCAAACATGAATTTCACTGGATAGGTCCACCCCGTCGATGTCCACGCGTGCACTACACCTTCCCACCGGTGTGATGAGATGTCCGCCGGCGTTTCGTTTTTCGGGGCCATCCCATGGCGTCATCATTTTTCGAAGGTGGCGAGAGAGCTTCCCAATCAAAGCGAAATAGTCTGCTCCGCTGTAGCTTAGTGCCGTCGCGTCGTGGCCGTCGATGGTAGCGTCGAGCTTATTCAACACCGTCGCAGTGTGGGAGTCCTACGACGCTCTTCGGGGATGTTCGCTTCTTCCATCTACGGCAACACCACCTTCAGGAGTTGCCGTCCTTACTTTTCCTGGCGAGGAGGGAGAGGCAACGGGCTGTCCCGGCGAAACCGCCGGAAGGGACGTAGGGGTGAGGGCGAATGATATCCTTGACGGGGAGGCTGCTGAGGAGATGACGGGCAGCGTAGGTAGTCCTCGATGTCCTGAGGTCACTCCCCAAGGCGTAATCAAGGGTCACTGGGCGCAAACCCTCGAGGTGGTAGGGCTGGTGGTAGGGGCATCGTCTGTAAACGTGGTCGGCTTCCCCGCAATGAGAGCAAAGCGGACGTTGGTCGGCCGTTCGCACACGTCGGTTTTCTCGGCGAGGGTCGCCCTGGGCGGACGTACTGGAGTTGTTGTTCTTGGCGTCGAGGGTACTGAGGCGTTGGATTGTCCCGTCGAGAGGGCACCTGGTATTGACGGGCAGCAGATGGCGGTCATCGGGCCATGGCGGCGTAGCTCAGCGTCGGCTCTTCTTGCGCCACCATGGTGACGGGAACCCCTGGTCGGAGCGTACGATGAACTTCTTCGCGGACAGTCACAGCGTGGAGAGGAATGTCGGAGGATTGGCCGCGGGGACCAACTTTCGGAGGTCCTCCCAGACGACGTGGCGGATAACTTCGCGGATGTCCCGGGTACTGGCACCGATGTCGTCACTAAGCAGCGTAGAGGCAGAGACGCCTGGATGTCGTTGGTAGTAGGATGCGCGTGCTTCGAGGGTGCACTTCATGCTGGTTGCCTCCATGACAGACGCTTCGACTGCTGCCGGGGGGTGGCGGACGAGGCTTCCAAAGATCTCCTCTCTCATCCCGCGCACTAGAACCCGAAGCTTCTTGTCTTGTGTGGCTTTTGGGGCGGCAAGTGCGCTCAGGCGCCGGACATCTTCAACGAAGCCGGTGACGCTTTCGTTCGGGCCTTGTGTCCTTGTTCGAAGGAGGCCATCGGCTCTCTCCCGCCGGTGATGACTGGCGAATGTCCGTCGAAGTTCTCGTTTCAGCTGGTCCCCTGACGTAATCGAGGCTTCATAATTCTAGAACCAGTGTCGCTCCGTGCCCTCGAGAGCAAAGGAGACGTTCTGAAAGTTCTGTTCAGGCGTCTAAACATTGTGCCGGGCCACTTGCTCGTACTTATTGATCTAGTCCTCGATGTGTTCGTAGGTCCGGCGTGTGACAGGCATAACGACAGAGGCCGCGGTCGAAACTGGTGGCGTCATTGTCTTGTTCTTCTTTGGCTTGGAATGACGCACCTCGTACCTCCACCAGAAAGAGCTCCCAAGCAGCACGGGATTTTGGCATGCATTGGCCAATGGCTCACGATGGTCTTTCGGCCAATCGCCAAAGAGTATCCATTCATCGGCCTAGGCTTGGCCGATGAATGGAGCGATCCAGGCAACCACCGTCACATCGCACATCTACAAAATCCATTCTGTCATTACAGACGTACCGGTGTATCAGCAGCATTGGCGACGGATCGCCCCAGCCTTCTCCCAGCGATTACAACTCGGCAAGTTAACAGCTGACTGCCCGATTGGTGCCGCATCATCGCTCACCGGAAACCCGGACATCAAGTCCACCCCTGGAACCAACTTGGACGCATCCTACATCCTGCCAACATCCATAAAACAGCAGCCACGCCGGTCGAAGCTTCACTTCTAGAGCGATCCAGGCAACCACCGTCACATCGCACATCTACAAAATCCATTCTGTCATTACAGGTATGTCGCAGTTGCATACCATAATATAGTATTTTCGTGGTACCTGGGTCGCTCTAGCACTGTTTTTGGATCTTTTCTGAACTTTGCTTCAATGGGTGACAAACAGCCAACAACGATAAAAGAGCTGGCTAAACTTTTTTCCGACCTATGCATTCGGATTGAAACGAACACTTCAGAAATCAAAATTGAACTTAACAGTGTGAAAGTTTCAAATGAAGCAATGCAAGGACAACTTGCTGGCATGAAAGTATCCAATGAAGCAATGAAAGCGGAATTTGCAGGTGTGAAAAAATCGATGTCATTCATAAACGATAACTTTGAAAAATTGCGAGAAGCGATCACCGAACTGAGGAAGGAAGTTAACTCGGTGAAAAGTGAGCAACAGGAAATTCGAAAAGTATGTGATAACCTGGCAGGTCAACTTCACGAAACCAGGAAGGAACTGACAGAACTCAAGCAGTACGGCAGGCGTAACAACCTGGAAATCAAAGGTGTGCCTCAGTTGCCAGATGAATCGCTTGAGGCCCTTGTTACACGAATCGGCAAGGTCCTACAGATGGAAATTAGAGCAAAAGATCTCGACGCCATTCATCGTGTACCGACCAAAGATAAAACGAAACCAAATATTGTCATCAAGTTTTTTGCGAGGTCGCTTCGTGACAAGGTGCTTCAGGCGGCAAGGAAACGGAGGCTAAGCACAACTGACATCGGTCTTACGACAAATGACCCAGTGTTCATTAACGAGCACCTTTGCGCCGAAAACAAAATCCTGCTTGGAAAGGCAATTCAGCTTAAGCGAGAGAAAAAATGGAAATTTGCGTGGGTGTCTCAGGGAAAAATTTTGATGCGAAGAAGCGAATCCACGAAAGTGGTACAGATAACCGGGGAGGAAGACTTTGCTAAGATTGTGTAGTTCTTCTACAAACTCTCGTTTGTTGCTTTGTTTGTGTAGTTCTTCTACAAACTCTCGTTTGTTGCTTTGTTTGTTTGTTTTCGTTGTATTAAATTAACATGTAAACAAATTGTACTCCAGCAAAAAAGTGCTTTCAGTGCTACACTGTAATATAAGAAGTATTCATAAAAATTTAGATATCCTTATTGCCTTCTTGTCGCTTCACTCGTTTACGTTTGATATTATAGCAATAACTGAAACTTGGCTAAAAGAGAACGAGCACGTTAATGTTCCCGGTTACGTAACGGTGTCTCTATCTAGGACTGCTAAAAATAGAGGTGGCGGCGTAGCACTGTTTATAAAAAACGCCTTGTCATTCAGTGAACTGCCTTTGATTTCATGTTCTTGTAGCTACATCGAGGCGTTATTTGTGGAATTGAAGTGTGGCGTTGTAATCGGCGTGGTGTATAGGCCACCGGATTCGTGCTTATCATCCTTTTATAACCAAATGGATGATATATTCACAACACTGACGGTTAACAAAAAAAAGTCTGTTGTATGCGGGGATTTCAATATAGATACTCTCAGAAACGTGCACTTAGACTATACTTACCTTGTTCAGTCGTTCAATTTTAGGAACGTTATAGATGAGCCAACTCGAGTGACCCCTATTTCATCAACTCTCATTGATCATATTCTTACAAATATAGATGCCGAAGCTGCTGGTGTTTACGAATATGACATCGCTGATCATTACCCCATATTCGTACTTGTTCCAACGATCAATAACGCTTCTGATGAACAACACCGTCAGCCAGCACGGAAAATAAATTACGAACGCTTGCGCCATACGTTAATGGGATTTGATTTTACTGCATTATTTAATTCAGATGAAAACGTTGAATTTGGTAACTTTGCAGATGTGATTAGGGATGCGATTAAAGATTCCTCAGATGAGTTCAAACAGCGCCGTTACCTAGATCCGATCTGCCCATGGATGACTCAGTGCATTCTTAGTGCACTGAAAGAAAAAAACACTTGGCAGCAGAAGCTGAAACAGCACAAACACAGCACCTTTTATCTCGGACAATATAGACATTATCGTAACTTGTCTGTGTCACTGATAAGAAAACGTAAAAAGGAATACTACAGTAACCTTATCGCTAGTAACTGCCACGACTCGAAGAAAATGTGGAAAGTCATCAACAGCGTCATAAAACCGGGGTCAAAGATACAAACCACCCCAGGCAAGGTTGATAACAGCACTGTGGAAGATTTTAATCGTTTCTTTACCAACATTGGACCGCAGCTTGCGAATGGCATCATTTCCAACACCACACCAACGTTTCTACAGCCCGCCTTTATCTCGAATACCTGTGTATTCGAGGAAATAACACTTACAGAAATCGCGTCCATCGTTATGAATATGTCAATAAATAAATCGCCTGGATGTGATGGAATTCCAATTAAAGTGCTAAAATTTAATATTGATATACTAGGTATTCCACTACAATATATGTTTAACCATTCTTTGCTAACCGGAATATATCCGGACTCCTTGAAAATAGCTAAAGTGTGCCCAATATTTAAGGGTGGGAATGATGATGCTAACGAGCCTGAAAATTACAGGCCAATATCAGTTCTTAATGGTATAAACACACTCTTTGAAAAACTTGTAGTAAAACGTATAAATGCTTTCATTGATAAATTTGCAATTATAACCCCGCTCCAACACGGCTTCCGACCTAACAAATCTACGTCAAGTGCTGTTCTATCACTTAGTCAGGCAATAAACGACTCACTTAACGACAACAAAATTACGCTCTGTGTTTTCCTCGATATTAAAAAAGCTTTTGACACGGTCGATCATTCCATTCTACTTAACAAATTGGAGAGATACGGGTTTAGGGGTTTATCATTAAGCTTTTTAAAGAGCTATTTAACTTCTCGCTTTCAATATGTCTCCATGTCAAATTGTCAATCCAATATTAGGCCAATCACAACAGGGATTCCGCAGGGATCAGTTCTGGGTCCTGTCCTATTTTCATTATATGTCAATGATCTCTCACATTACTTATTAATTCCCAAATGATAATGTACGCAGATGATACAGCAATTTACTACACAAATAGTTCGTTAGATAACATTAATAGTGTGATCAATGAAGAACTGATTATTGTCCAGGATTGGTGTAACTATAACAAGTTGACGTTGAATATAAAAAAACTAAGTATGTTATATTCCACTCAAACAAAAAACAAATCAACTATGCTAACTGCAAAATTTATATTGCCAACTCTCTTTTAGAACAAGTACATACATTCAAATATCTGGGAGTAATATTCGACTCACACTTACATTGGGAACATCACATTGCCTATATTTGTCAAAAAATGTCATATGCTTGCTACATTCTGCTGAAGGCTCGACAGTGCTTCGACTCTTCAACCTTAAAAATTATTTACTTCTCGATATTCCACTGCCATTTAACATACTGCACAGAAACATGGGGTACAACCTATGACACGTATCTTACGCCCATTATGGGTTTACAAAAAAGGGCAATTCGAATTATAACCAACTCGCACTATACACAGGCATCGAGCATTTTATTTCATCACCTCAGCGTTCTTCCACTTCATAAACTAGTAAAGTATAAAATTGCCACGCTGTTTCACGAAATAGTTACCTCTAACAACCCATTTCCCATAACTATACTTCTTAAAGGTTTCCGTCAAACTAGGGCAAATTTGTCGGGGCACTTTAACCTTCCACAATGCCACAACGTTTACGGGGAAAGGCTAATTAAATTCTGTGGGACAAAAATCTGGAACGCCCTTTCGAACGACCTTCGAAATTCGCATACTTTTAGCAAAGCACTGAAGCATTATCTCCTCTTATCTACTTAGATCATCGTTCATCCTCATCATCGTTTCTTTGGTATTTGTAACCGAGTTTAGCATCTAATATTGTAGCAACATGATTAGGAGTACTTTTGTTTCTTTCTATTGACATATGCCTGTCGCTCTGTGTTCTTGCGATATTTTTTGATGAGCCCGAACTAGCCTAGCGGCTATGGGCTCATATGCTTTTTTCAATATTCTGTATACTTTTTTCGGTCAATAAAAGATTGATTGATTGATTGATGGCTGATGGCCAGTGGCCAGTGGCCAATGGCCAGAGAAAGGCTAGTCATCGGCCAATGACTGGCCACTGCCTGCCCACTGGCCAAAGGACCATTGCCAGCTATTGGCCAATGATTGGCCAAATCTGTGCTTCTTGGAGTGGGAATGACTAGGCAATGCCATTCATACCTGCTTATCTCTTACACTCGGTGTAAGAATAAACACGAAAATTTTAGACGCACGGAGAAGCTTTTTCTTCTCGGTCATGCACGCAGTATAACGGTAATGTTAAGTTTTGATTTGTTATGGCATAGAATTGAAGATGCATGTGATGCATTTTAATTAAGTTCTTCAAATTCTTGTGTTTTAAGTTCGAAACGTGCTTATCGAAGGTATAAGGGGTGAAAACAGATTCCCTGAACAAAACTAAGTCGGTGTTTTTTGGAATATTAATTTACCCACGAGAACCGTTTAGACTCTAAGTTTCTTCACGCGATTTCTGCTTTAAAGCGGATGATATTCTGGCTGCCATTTTAATTTTCCTAATATTAATTTTTAAAGCGCCTTACATGAGCACCTCCAGGTTTCGCATGTTGTTTTCTCTAAAATGATTGTGATCTTGTATACCACCACACTCGAATAACAAAGGGCACGTTACGTCAGCACTCTTTCGAATCACAATCATAAAACGATACAGCCAACACTGCCACTTGTCTTCAATATTCATATCACAATATCCGGTATAACAGTAGTGTCATATGGGCATGCGATTACCACAGTATTGTTTTAACATTCGTGTCGTCTTTCGGTTGTTCTTACGTATGTAACGCTGGTTAAATTCATGACCACAGAGATTGATCAAATCATTAGGGTACTACTCTTCTTATGGCCTTATTCATGATCTTAATATTTTTTTTTTACTTCATGACCTTTCAAAACGTTATCCCGAACTGCAGTGTTTATATCACCATTAAACTGATAAACATAAAAATCCAAAGCAAACGAAACATTTTACGCCCCAAATCGCGCTTAAGCGGGAACGGTAATGTCTCCTATCGACCGAAGACTAATATTTCACTGATCTTTTAACATGATTTTATTCTCACATCTGTGTCGCCAGGTTTGTAATGGCGCTCTTTAAACCAAAAAGGAGGAAAGAAACGCCGGCGATTGCAGCTTTCACGTTCTCATCGACTCACTAAATACTTGCGAATTTTCGAAAGCTTAATTCAGAATAAACAAAAGCAGCAGAAAGAAGACCGCCCTTTTTATGTTTTTTTTTTATAACACTGCACCGGATGGGTACATTTGCGGGGCTACAGATCTCGGCCGAGATCAGTTGAAGCGAGATTCAAATGTTTCTTCGTACATACCCTTTTCCTTGATTGACGATCTTGGAAAATCCATTTTTATAGCATAAGAGACTAATCAAATCGTGGCTTTAAGCGAATGACCTCAACATACGCAGCGACAAAGAAATTCATGTACTTCGTTGCATATTTTTTGTCTTTTACGTGAAACGTTTTTTGGCTAGTTGGTTCGGATTTCGTGAAGCCGCATGTCATGAAGCCGCAATTTTCAAGCCGTGGCCTATGACGTCCCGTAAAGCGACGCTCGCAGTATTGCATTATGGGACGTCCCAGACGTAGACACCAATTCAGTTTCTCTGCTAAATTTAGCAGAGAAGTTCAGTTTGTGCATAGGTCACGTGACAGGTCATGGGACGTGACCTACACACCGATTTGATTTCCGCGCTGAATTCAGCGGGTAAATTGAAGTAACCTGACTTGATGTCACGTGATGCTAAAACGTTTAACATATGCAACACAATTGACCAGCAATTAGCCATAATATTTTTTTTATGTGCTGTACTTTCGCGTGGGCACCAATGCATGACGTAAGTTGAGGGGGGGGGGGGGAGGCTAGACTGCACTTTCCAGAGCAAGTCTCCGCCGTAGTCAAAGGGCGATAAAGCAGTTGCAGGCCTTCTACCCTTACACTGAAGAATTTTCGAGCTTGCGCAGCAAATTTATGCGTGGATTCGCTTAGTATTATCTAGGTGTGTAAAAAGAAGTGTATATATGAAGGCTGGAAGCAACTCGCGCCAAAAAGAAAGACCACTTAAAATTATTATATTATGAATTTTAGAAGCATTTTCTCAAACAAGCGATTAAAATTCGCGAACACTGCCAACATAGAATAGCGAAAATGCAAGCGCGCAAGCTTGCATGAAACCGACCAAATATTAGCATAAACAAGGGTCATAGAAAATAATATATGCAAAACCAACAAATTTAGAGAACTCCTTCGAGAAATATGCCAGAGGCCCGCCCTTAATCTAACGGGGGGGGGGGGGGGGGGGGAGAACAGAGCATTGTGACGAAGGACTAGAAATAAGAAGTGCACAGGCACAGCGCTGGCTACAAGCGAGCGTTTATTTTCCAGTAAATAAGAAAATTAAGCATGAAGGTGTAAAAGGAAAAAGAATGCACAAAATAACACAACAAACGTATTCCTACCGTGCCACATCACTTTCGTACAAGTCAGCCACAATTGTTGATAAAAGGTATTTATTTGCCCCATTCCTCTTCTCCTCTCGATAAAACGAAAGAGGTGAGGCAGTCTTGTTTTAAAGAATCAAATGCTTTTTAACGCTACCCCGAATCACAAATGTTGTCCGTCCGTCCGTTTGTCCGTCCGGGCACTTCCCGCCAATTTAGCTGCAAAATTGACGCCTCGTGACCTATAGTCCGTTGCAACTCAAGAAGGTAGGGCGAGGGAAAGGAAGGCCGGAGAAGAGGAAGCAGACGGAACGCTAGAGAGGAGAGGGGGAAACCTCCTTCTCTCTCTCTCTCCTGCGTTTCGCCTTCTTCCTTTTCCCCAGCCTTCCTTTGCCTCGCCCTACCTTCTTGAGTGTCAACGGACTATAGACTCCAATCCAGTTTCCCCGCTAAATTTAGCTAGGGAAAACTACGTCACGTGACCTATACAACCATTCAGTTTCCCCGCTAAATTTAGCGAGAAAGTATACGTCATGTAACAAACCAATTCCCTCACCAATTTTCTATAATGCATTTCATGCATCCTGGAACTTTAAAAGGTAAAGGTCGTTGTCGATTTTTTGTTACGCGCCAAGATCGTGAATCATTAAACGAAGACACGCAGCCGCTCACTCCTGTACCACCGTCCTTTGTCAAGTTGCGCTTTTCCCACCCACTAAGATGATCAACCGGCTCGCCCAACTTTCTGCCTTGTCGAACCCAAAGTCTTAAACAGATTAGCTTACTTGACAACATCTTAGCCGCAGACTACAGTTGGCAATCACACGAGTTCCCGAATTTTTTATCGGCACCTTTATTTTGATTGATTTCCCTTCCAGCACATATTTCTCATCTTGCATGTAGTAGATATAGTCTGAGTCAACTGGGGCACCTAAGGGCGCAACTGTAATAGAATAAATTAAGCGCGTGAAACAAAAAAAAAAGGAAAGTTATTCTTATTTGAATTAAAAAGGAAAGCCAAAAATCCAGCCATCAGTCGAGCGCATATCGGGTCTGTACATCGTTTCACCGTAGGATGAAACGCAGCGGTTATTACGAATTATCCTAGCCAATCTACCGCCGTGAACGGATGACGTCACTGCCTTCTCCGCGCATCGCTACATCCTTTGTGGAGGTCACGTTGCACTCACATGATATTAGATTGGCTTAGGATTGCTCCTAGTGTCCTCCGCGGTCCATCCTAAGGTGAAGCGGAGCGTAGGGCGGCGTAATCGATTTTCCACCTCGATCCGCTGGCGACAGCTTTCAGGGTACGTTAGCCCCCTTACACGCGGAACTTTGTCCACTGACTCCGAAGCGAAGTGGCTCGGAGTCAGGGGGCAAAGTTCCGGGTCTAAGGGCCTTTATATTATTGTGCGCTGTCCTCTGGTACGAGACACAATAATATGTTATATTTAGCTGCACTCTAACCGCCACTTTTTATATTTTTACAGCTTTTGATATGCTATCAGAGTGCTGCGAGATTGGGATAGAAATAAATTGGTAATTAGGTGACTGAAGTGATAGGTGAACGCCCTATCAGCTTGCTGAAATATGTCAATGAGACGAAATACGATAAAATGAAGAAAAAAAAAACTGTCCTGTTTATGTTTTTTTTTTTTTTTTGCCGTAGGTTAACATACATTTATTCTTTCAGTTCTTATGAATTGAGGAAGTATCCCGTCCACTTAGTGAGCTTAGCATAAAATAAAATGTAAACTCCTTCACGTTGGTTTACAGTAACGATAAATCGTTCAAAGTTTTTCGTTGCTCAGTTCTTTATAATTAACTCTAAACTACCGTTGAGCTGTAGTCGAGAAATTTGCATGCGCTACAAATAAGATTTCACTCTAAAAAAAAAAAATGTGCTCGTGTACCTATATTTTCAAATAGAAAAAAATCAGAGCCAGTTAGTTTTATGTAGATAGAAGGTTCGCCGAATGATATACAACGCTTCCATCTGAGATTAGAACGCCGGTGTGGAAAGTCAGCATGGCGTGAGCATGTAAAGCGACATGCTCAATGCGAGCATGTCGCTCCATTGATTTTTTTTTAAATGCGTTCTCCAAATTTTTTTTTTTATTTGCCGTTTCCTTTTTTAGACATCAGTGAGGACATCCGATTCTTTGTGGTTGAATATAGTCATGTGAAATTTAATCTGTATACCATTCACAAAGTCCCGTAGTGTGTTGTTTTGTTTTTACGTACTCCAATGTTTCAATTTTTTTTTTTTTTGAAAGCAGATTGGAGGTGATTGGCGTACCCTTTACTGAAGAGATCAGCCCCCTCCGTGCTGGCAATACGCGTGCGTTTGTTTGGACATGTTATATACTAAAAGTGTCTACGCGAATACTTAAGAGGCTCGCTTCCGCCCCTTCGAGGAGCGCTTTGACAGGTTGCACTTTGCGAGTGCAAGTTCGTCTGCTTTTTGCGCAGGGGTTCCAGTGACGTCAGAACGCGCCAAGTTCTGATTGGATCTAGAGGTAAAGATAGTGGGTATACCTTAATGCTATAATCTGCCTTGAGGTCTGCTCACTGTCCTTTCAATGACAGCCAATCAGAACTGTGCGGTCTGACGTCACCGCAACCCCCTGCACAAGACGCAGACGAACTTGCGCTCCGCACACTTTGTTTCGATTTAAGTCCTTGGCTGCAGGCCAAGAAGGCTGCGATGGGATGAAATCAATCAATCGGCAGCAAAAAGTGGCATCGTCACCGCGCTCGTCCTTTTTGTAGTTGTTATATCACTGTATAAAACAGTCACGCACCAGTGAACGCTCCATGATGCTACACTCA
>JABSTQ010005286.1:0-64156 GCA_013358835.2 Ixodes persulcatus
AGTGCTGAAGCGCCAAATCCGGCCCTAACGACCCATCGGGGTTGGTACGTGTTTCCGTATGCATGCTTTGCTAGTTTAAGATGATCTTATTTAATTTTAATTTCAGTATAGCCTTTATCACAGTGATTCGTATAAGTTTTTTTTTCTAAACTAATACAATTTCCAAACAAAAACACTAATTAGCAGACATTTTTAAGTCAACGACTCCTGCTCGAGCAACACAAGCTCAAGAGTAACTCTCCTCCACCCTTCGCAGTCCGCATCTTCCGGGCGCTGATTCATTTTCGCTCTTACGGTCAGGAAATGAATTTTCGGCGATACACGAATGTTAAGGCGTTTGAAGAAATACACACACACCAACAAACACACGCACACACGAACGCACATTTCCAACACACACACAAATGCCACACGCACGCAAAATTTTAGGTAGTATCAGTGTTTATGGACCCCGCATTACACGAGTCATTCAGGTGGCATGCTGCATATGCGAGTGATGTGAATGTATAGTCGACTCGTTTTTATCACCTCGAAAGAGAAATAAGCGTTTTGGTATCACGTGCGACGTCACCACTTGATTGATTTCTTTAAACTTCTTTTTACTTCAATTTTAGGTCCGGATCAGGCAGCTGCTGAGAGGCGAGGGACCCAGCGAACGCCGTCGAGTCTATTAAGAACAATGAGGAGATTGAACGCCTCAAACACGAGATCACCGGTCGCTGGAATGAGTTCCTGACCGTTCCAGTAGTTTCCCCGTTCCGAACTCACCACGAGCAGTTCAGCTACAGAGTAGACATGTTCTTGACGCAAGCGGCCCGCCGTTTGGGCTTAAATGCGCGAAGGTATACGTTGCAACTTTGAGCACCGTCGTACGATGAAGGGAAGGTACAGATAACAGCAAGGCCGTAGTGCTGAATTTTTGCCGTCATCTATATGAAGGCAAAGTGGAGCAGATTGTGCGCAAGTGCAGTGCCAATCTTTCAGGTGGGATCCATGTCCTCATTGGTTGAACAATTGTCCCACCTGAACGCAGCACTTGCGCACAATCTTCTCCAACGTGGTCTCACCTACTGACGCCAAAAATTAAGCAGTTCGGTCTTGCAATGTAGGAGGTGTTGACTGTTTGATGAAAACAATAAGTAGCGTCGCTATTTTTCTCGTGAATGGGTGTCCCGATAAACTCAGTTTCTCAGAACACGGAGGACGCGGCGAAGGTGGCTACGCGGACTTGTTCAAGCGCTCCCAATGTGGCGAGCGCTATTTTCAGTTTCGCAATGACGAGGACCAGTGTTCCTGGTAAGAATGGTAGCAGCATGGTGTGGCGACGAATTACGATGTTTTGGCTGTTGTTTAATAGCATATCAGACAACGTATATGATGTGCATTGCGATTGACGTAAGCACGCGTAACTTCATCGATGGTGTTATTTGCACGAGGCCGCATGCAAATAAAATTCCATATCAAGTTACACACTCGAGACCGAGCCAGCGACAATCGTTACGATTCAAAAATCTAGGAAGATGAGGCGACACCGTCTTGCTTATTTGCGGACGGCTCTGACAATTATAAAGAACGAAAAACGTTCTCTGTTTGTTCATCCATGCACGGCTTCTAGTCGTACCTCTGTGCTAAATCGCGGCAGGATACGTCGAGAGACCGACCAATCGTAGAGGTCCGTTTAACGGGGCAGTGCAATAATATTCAAGTGGAATGTTTTTTTCACTTTACACGAGCGTAGTGGCACTAATGTAGTGGGACTCAAGGACACTCACACGCAACGCCACTGGCCACGAAACTATTTTGTTGGGAGTGTAATTTCACGGACAAAAGCTAGCATTTTCATTTATTTCTCCTTCGCGAGACTTGATGACGTAGCTGGGCGGTCGCAGTACGGCCCAGTGACTATATTTTAATGCGGCCTCATAGATTAATAGGACCCCAGCATTGCGTAGCAACTCGATTTGGGCTCGTGATAATCGATAGCTCGAGAAGCATTCGAGTTGTGGCCCGTGTGCAATCGCTGCAATGACAATAGCCGAGCCATAAGAATGCCTGGAACTTAGCGCGTGTCCTCTGCCTCGCCAACCCCAGTGCGTGGCTATGATCAACACTGACGGCATATAATCGGCTCCAGATCACATGGCCGCTTGTTCTGGCTGCGAGTAGAGGGAATGAGTGCTGTTCATTTTTCTTTATTTTTTCTCTGCGACTTCGATTGCGTCTGGTGAAAAACGAACGGATGTTTCACAGGTCATTAACGTCAGGGATACGTTCTAAGCGGTATTGGCATGGAGGACAAAAATCGTTGCATTGTCCCTTTAAAGTGGGTCCATCGAGGAAGGTTGTAAACAAACTTGCTTTGATAATTACGATGTACAAAATCGTGACTGAGGCGAAAAAATTGGATACTTTGAAGTTCAAGATATCTTCAAGTTCAAAGTTTCCAATTTTTCCGCCTCAGTCTAGAGTTAACTTTACGAATGATTAACTATCATGTTTAACAATGACCAGCTTGCCTGCACACTAACTGTCTTCTCATTGCTCTGATAGGCATAGCGTGACGAATGATGCGTTGTTCAAAGTGGACCCCGTCAGTGCAAACTATATAAGCGCGAGGGCATCTCGCAAGATCCCTCAGCGTAAAAACAAGGCCCAAACCAGAGATTTTGCTAGTGAAGGTCATACTCAATCTCCAGAGGAGTCAGCAGCAAGTCAAACAAGCAGAGCGACTGGCAGGGCTAGCAGACGACAAGCGGTGCCCAATTCGCTGAAAGCGCCACCACATCGGACACACTTTCGGGCACCCTCCGTTTTACGGCGCCTATGGGAAATTCTACAAAGGAAGTGGTCTAATAATATTAAAAATTATCATAATAATAATTTCATTTGCTCATCAGGAATGCAATGTTATATGTATGGGCATATCAACGCGAGCTAAAGGGTTGTGTGATGACGCCCTAAAAAAATTTAAAAAAACACTAAGATCGGCAAAAATGCAAAAGTAGAAAAAAAAAAACACGACGAAGCGAAGTAAAATATTTTCAGGAGAGGAAGCTATACATAAATGTCATCAGAACTATAAGAGCAATGGAAATGAAAAGCAGAAATGTCGCTAATCATAGCAAAAACAAAAAGTAAGTAAAAACTAAACAACTTCAGTAGAACTATACTGAAATGAAAACACGACGCTGGAAAATCATATGAAGGAAAAGAAAAGTCGTAATTGTCATCAGACAGTGAGAAAAAGAAAAAAAACAGTGAGTGAATAAGAAAATTAATTCACATAGAAAAAAAAACCAGAAAGCAAAATGAAACAGTTACAAAATGACACTACATGGCATAAGAAAAACAAATAATTTAAAACAAAATCATAAAAAACAAGAAAAAAAACGGAAGACATAGAAATGTCATCAGAATCATTGGGGAAGAAGGGGCCAGAGAAAAAAAAATAGCCCTGCAAATTCACTCTGCACACACTAGTACTAGGTTTGCCTTAAGTAATATCCAAGTCAACACATTTCAGTTCCTTCTTCAATGCCTTCAGTGAGGTGATGTTCAGGATTGAGTCCGGCAGAGCGTTGAATAAACTCGGAACATAATAATCGCGCGCGCATTTACCATAACGGGTCCAACAACGTGGCACCTTGAAACCAGGGGTGCATCGCAATGAGCGAGACGGAAATGACGGTGTTTTGAAATACTTATTCCAGAAGTTGCGTAATATAACAGTTTGAATATAAAGTGAACTGAGGTTTGGCAATTGGAGAGCTTTGCAAATATCCCTAATTGTTGACAAAGGTGTATTATATGCAACGCTAGTGAGTATTCCTCTCAGTAGGGGATGAAGTTTGGTTTGACAGCGACCAGAACAATTTCCAAAAACGGTTACGCCTTACCGAATGACACTGTAAGCAAGTGCGTAAGCCATCAGCAGGCTTACACCAACTGGTATAAAGACTCTAGTGTTATAAAGCATGCAGAATACAACACGTAGTTTGCTACATAAGTATGACATATGTGTGTTCCACGACATATCAAAATCAAAATAAACACCCATGTATTTAACCTGATTAACTGATTCAATTGGTATACATGTACATAGATCACATTTAGATCGGTGAAGAAGAAACTTTACATTAGCAGAGTGGCTTTTGAGAGGATTACGAAAATAAACTAGCTTTGTTTTAGACTTATTAATGTCCATCATGTTTTCAGCAAACCAGTCTATTATATGGGTAGCATTCTCCTCAAGTGTTTTGAAAGAGTCATGGAAATTAATATGACGCTACACAAGAAGGGTATCGTCGGCGTATCGGTAGATCGTGCATCCACCGACGACACTAGCGATGTCATTAACAAAAATGTTGAAAAGTAGAGGTGATAACACTGAACCTTGAGGCACCCCCGCATTAAGAGGAAGAAGAGAACTCTTAAAGCCGCCGATTGACACGAGTTGAGAACGTTGAGAAAGGAAGTTTTCAAGTAAAGAATAAAAAGGGCCACGAACACCCAGGCGATGTAATTTCCTTAGGAGCAGTTGGTGGTTAACAGTGTCAAAGGCCTTCGACACGTCAAGAAAAAGCGCGCATGCAAAAATATTATTTTCCATTGTGGAATATAAGTTATCAGAAAACTCATCAAGGGCTGGCTGCGTGCCTTTTCCAGCAATGAAACCGTACTGAGTGGGTGAAATGATTTCATTTGTATCCGAAAAGCTATACATCGACTGAAAGAGGTGTTTCTCGAGAATTTGGCCTAAAATTGGTAATAAAGGAATAGGGCGATAATTCTCGATTTTCGATCGGGCGCCTCTTTTGAAGAGGGGTCTAAGAATGGCAACCTTTAGACCATCAGCTATGTTAGCAAAATTAATAAAGTCATTAAGCATGACTAGAAGAACGTCCTTAATTCGTGTGAAATGTCTCTGCAGA
The DNA here is from genome assembly GCA_013358835.2 of Ixodes persulcatus. Taxonomy (NCBI): domain Eukaryota; kingdom Metazoa; phylum Arthropoda; class Arachnida; order Ixodida; family Ixodidae; genus Ixodes; species Ixodes persulcatus. Next base: position 4,932 of record JABSTQ010005286.1, read on the forward strand.
TCATATGCGCGCATGCCATCAGCACCAGGGGACTTGCTTGCTTTGAAAGTAAACAGCATAGAATGGAGATCAATCTAATTTAATGAGGGAAGGAAAGCTGACTTTAAAGATGTATCACTCAATGTGAACGAGTTATCAACTGGGTCTCTACACACGCCAGAAAATTTAGCAAAGAAGTTGTTGAAATCGTCGGCTAGTGAGAATGTGAGTGAACCAAAATTTCTTTCAAGAGCGTCATCAATGGAACCCTCAGTACCAGTACCCCGAAATTGATTAATCAGCGACCATGTCCTAGCCGAGCTAAACCTTGATTTCTCAAATTTTGATATGAAATATCTTCGCTTTGCAGGGCGAATTACTGAGTTTACCTTATTTCTAACTTGTCGAAACTCATAACGCAAATTATTGTTATTAGGAGACCTCCGTCATCATTTCCAAAGAAGGTCCTTTTACTTAATTAGTTTAAGTATATTAGAGCTGAGTCATTGATGGTTAGGTCTACGTCTGTTTAAAATTACAGTTCTTTTTGCAGATTCGGTAAAGTTTTTAAAAGCCTCCACAAACCTCGGATACACGTTGGTAGTGTTAACTGAACCTAGCAAGCCTTTCCAGTGATACGAGGCAACCAATTTGTCAAACAAAACAATATCAATAATCTGGGCTTGTCTTGAAGCTCCACATTTGGATTTGAAAGCTAAATTATCTGTTAGTCGACATGCCACGAAGTAGTGATCGGCTAACGTTTCGAGTATTACAGCAGATTCCACTTGAGCATTCGGTGTTCATATGGAAATGTGGTCAATGCATGAAGAGACTAATTTGGTCCTTAAGATCTCTTCTCGAGTTGGGGCCGAAATAACACATTTCAAACCAGCATTAGATAAAATATTTAAGTAGTCACATACGATAGTGTTCGTTGTGGTAAATATATCGATATTAAAGTTGCCTACAAGACAAAGGTGTTGCATAGAGGAGAAATTACAATGTGTTGATTCAAGCTCACCAAGAAACAGTCGAGCAGTTTCCGCGGGATGCCTATAAATACAAAGAAGAGAAATTGTGAAATTCGAATGATCAAGTTTTAGGGAAAGGACCTCATTGTGAGAAAATGTTAAATCGAGGCGAGAGACTTGCCATATTTGATGGACATAAGCCGCAATCTCCCCGCCACTGCGTTTTGATCGTGTGCAAAAAAAAGGTATTGTAGTCTGTAAGGGTGTATTGACACAGCATGAACTCCGAAATATTGATTTCTGTAAAAATAAACGCATCGACATGAAACATTATCTTGCGAACGATTATTCGAAAATTATCCCCGTATTTGCGGAGGCTTCGTATGTTCACGTGCAAACATATAAAAGTGCTCTCCTTTCTTTTATCGAGCGAAGTCTGAAAGTCCAAGGAGTTACTATACTGCACAAATGTAGCTGCTAGAGTTTAAACCAATTTTTCAATATCCCCTACGGAGGCAATCCATAGGGGATTGCCTCCGTAAAAATAATAATAATATTAATAATAATAATAATAATAATATTAATAATAATATTAATCATAATAATAAATACTTTTATTGCATGTAGCACAAAGCAAGGTTGCGTAACAGGCGCATCAAAGCCAGCATTAGGCTTGTGAAATGCTACCCAACAGTTTAACGTAGCAACTTAGCAACTTGGAACCCGCATGTGAACTGAAGCTCAACTCTGAAGCTCACTCTGAAGCTAAACTATACACAGATGTCATTAGGATGTCTCGGGTATCTTACGCTACTTTAAGATACACAAACACACACACACATACACAGATATCCGAATCCGTTAGCAAATGCATCGTTAAACAAAAAAAAACAGTAAAAAAAAAAGAAGAGCAAGCAATGAAAGCCTTGTTTACAAAGCAAAACTATGCATAAAAGGAAAAGGCAACTATACTGAACACAAATACACAACATCGAGTCCAAATGTGAAGTGTCGTAACTCCGAGGCTGCATAGGTGTAACCTAATAAAAAAAAAAATATATATATAAGCAAAAAATAAAAAGATATGTTAAAAAAATATGCATGCCATACATCGATGCCCGGTCGAAGATCTTGTCAGAAAGTGACACTTTTGAGAGCCTTTTTAACTGCTCGCAGAGAAGTAATAATAATAATAATAATAATAATAATAATAATAATAATAATAATAATAATAATAATAATAATAATAATAATAATAATAATATAATAATAATAATAATAATAATAATAATAATAATAATAATAATAATAATAATAATAATAATAATAATAAAATAATAATAATACATTTATTGTATGGAGCACAGCAAAGTTTGCGTGACGGGCGCATCAAAGCCATAACAAGGCTTGTGGGATGCTACCCTAAAATTAACACTCTAAACATTGCTACCCGGTATACAAAAGGAAATAAGACAAATTGACATACACACGTCCTTAGAATGTCCCAAGGTCATAGTCAGCAATTGGGTGCATGCAACACACAGAACCACAATTCCAGTACTGATGCAAGTACATAGATAAGGTTTAAAAGAACTTAATATAAAAATAACGATAATCACAAAGACCAAAGCGTCGCGCCTGGTGAGGAAAAGAAAAAGAAAAAAATTGTCAGGCGAAAAACGAAATTGCAGTACACGGCGTCCAACGAGCGATTGTTCAGGACGTCCAGGCTACACAAGTGCAACCCCCACTTGGAAACACTAAACAAAGTAAAGCAGAGATCATCAAAAACTCATACTTCTAAGTGATTTCTTAAGTTTACGGAGCGAGGTAAGGCCTAAAAGCTCGGGTGGCAGCTGTGAGAAAAGCTTTGGAACGTAATATGCTCGCGTACTTTCACCGTATCGGGTATGCACAAGAGGTATTTGGAAAGACTGCACGTGTCGGAGGTCACGAGATGGTGAGCTTAAAGTTTTGAATTCAGAGCTCCAGAAATGTCGCAAAATAACTGTATGAACATAGAGGGTGTGAAAGTCAGGCAGTTGAAGAATGTCGAAAAGGGTGGTGTCCTCAGGTACTTGCATGTTATAGGAGACACTCCTTAGGATTGCTTTAAGGATGCTGTCAATTCTAGCTCTCCAGAAAGCGGAACAATTACCAAAAACTGTTATGCCATATCGAAGGATACTGTGCCAGAGAGTATGAGCAATAACCTTGCGAACAGAAAGAGGCATGAGACATTTGGATCGATATAAGATGCAGCTGGCGCTTTTTAATTTTTTGCAAATATATGCTAAATGGGCATGCCATTTTAGGCCACTATCGAAAAATATACCAAGGTACTTAACACTACTAGCGTACTCTAAGGGGACACAGGCGCACTGATTACAAGCAGATGAGTGTAAAATAAAAGGAATGCTGAGATTGACTGTTTTCAGTGGATTGTAGAAACACATTAGTTTTGTTTTCTTTACATAGATAGCGATTAGATTATTCTCAAACCAGTCCATGACTGCAGTTGCATGGTGCTGTAACTGGCGAATCGAGTCTTTGTAATTAATATGTTGCGACATGATCACAGTGTCGTCTACATACTGATAGATCTTGCATCCTGGTACATAGTTGGCGATGTCATTGACAAAGATGTTAAACAAAAGGGGTGACAAAATTGAACCTTGTGGTACACCTGCTTTTAGTTTGGTTCGTGAGCTTTGAAAACCTCCAGCAGATACCAGCTGGGAGCGATTGTCAAGATAGCTCTCAAAAAAAGAAAAAAAAGTGCCACGGAAGCCTAGGCTGTGAAGTTTACGTAAAAGTAACGAGTGACTAACGGTGTCGAACGCTTTATATACGTCGCGTTCCTTTAATAATAATAATAATAATAATAATAATAATAATAATAATAATAATAATAATAATAATGCTCATTGCACGAGCACATTGAACCAAGTACAGAAAATAATAATAATAATTAAAAATAATAATAATATGCTCCATAGAGCTTCCTGGTGTGTGTTGGGATGCCTTGGGGAGCCTGAAGGGGCCCCAGCTAAATTGTTAATGTATGACTCTGGTGTATGAATAAGTAAACTGGTCAATGAACCATATTCCGGCTTGCGTGCGCTCCTAACTACAGCTCAAAGACCCGCTAAAATACAGGTCTTACTAGTTAGTTGCGGCGGATTATTTCCGCGCTCCGTTGAGGATACACAGAAGCGACACGATGTACTTATTTTTTATTTAATTTTTACATTTATGTGCTGGTTGCAACCGCGATAACCTATCACTTGCATACCTTGCGAAAATCATTCCAATCTGAACTCATAAATCAAGTCATTTTTATTTAGGTCTGCACCTACATGTAGCGCGAGCATTTGAATATGTTGCTTCCAGGCCACAACCAAATCACTCCCACGTACGCAATCAGCGAAAAGTAAAAACAAGAAACGAAACACATATCATGAAAATTGAAAAGTTCTCACCCTGCCATGCCGTCAAGGAGCGAGATCTTCCCGTCGATTCGCTGTATAGTCCACGCTTTCGTAGTCATCCTTCCAGAAACTCAAATATGGACACTTTCACATCCAGTTTTCCGCCAAAGCGCACATAAACATCTGTACGGAATGACAGCACCAGTGGACAGCACCGACAATCGAAAAGCAACGTTCACAATCACACACGAGGCCGCGGTTGTGTTGTATCCCAAAATGTGCTCGATCTCACTCGAGAGTTGAACTTCTGACCCACGGCGTTCAAAAACGTACTCGCTTCTAGGGTTGTTCTAGTTGATTCCTCCAGCCTCGTTGTCACGTGACCCAACCCGCAGGAGTAACTAATAAAGCCGTCGAAGAAAGGAACGCGACGGACGACCGTTGAGGAGAAAAAGTAAAAAAGGAAAACAAAACGCGACGCCGTGGCGCCTTTTTCTTTTCATTTTTTTTGTTTGCACCGCGTCAAGCGTAGAGAAAGGGAAAGTAAAAGAAAACGTGCATTGCAAAGAAGCCAACTGTCAAGGGAAGCCTTGCGGAGATTCGCACTACCAGTTCAGCCTACTCATACCGACGCTCCTTGAAGGGAGAGAGGGAAGCGCTATGGCCTTAGCTCTAGGAGGTGTTGATGAAGCGCGACGATGGGACGACGAGCTAGCGGGACGGTGAGACGACGCTCCTGACGCCCGACTCCTTCTATTTCTATCTTCTCCCCCACTCACCCCCACTTTTCTCCCCTCATCCTACCCCAAGAGTCAGTGACAAATGCGCCTAGCGCGCGGAAACGATTGACTATCCCCCCCCCCCCCCCCTAATTTAATTTCAACGCTTACACCAATAACACACGGAGGCCGCCGCCAACCGATCGCCGTCTCGCCGGGCTCGCGGCGCGACACTCGCCCATACTCGGCCGGGAGCCCCGAAAGTGCGCTCGAACACTCTAAACCCGGTCTCACTTAGTAAGAGGGACATTTCTTCGATTTGTTTCCCACTTAACTTTAAGGGGGGCGACAGACCTCTTAATATTACAATAGGACGCTCCCCCTTAATTATGCGAGACACCACCCCTCTTAAAGTAAGCGATACGGCGTCTCCCTTAAATTCGAGGTCAGTCTCCCTTAGTAGGAGGGACATTTTTGAGATATTTTCCCCCTTAAATTTGGAAGGACGGTGGCCCACTTAAAATGCAGGGGTATTGTCCCCCTTAAGTCTGGGTCACACTGCTTATACATAATAAAAATACATTCTGCAGACATGTTCCAAAACGAGTCACCGCGACACCCGTGCCTCGTACGCCACGAGGCAACCAATTCAAGAGGTAGCTTCGTCACGTGGCATATGAAGCACGGATGTCGCGGTGACTCGTTTTCGAAAATGTCTGCAGAATATATTTTGTATGATGTATAAGCAGTGTGACCGCAGTTTTAGGTTATCTCGCTTTTTGTATCATATAATTTCTGCTCCTTCGTGTTTTGACTGTCAGCTGACATGCTGCACTGCAGTGATGCAGTTCTCACACTTTCGCTGATAATGTTTTACCAAAGTTATTTTGTGCTCCGTAACGGAATTGAAAATTGATCTGTATATTATATTTCATAAACGGAATCAATATGTCAAATAAAACAGTAACAATCTTTAAAAGTAAACGCGTGTTTTATTTGCCATGACACAAGAAAATATATTGAAATGTCTGTATCAAAATAGTAATTTTATAACGATGTTCTGGTAGCTTATACGGATAAAAAAGACGCTAGAACGACGCAAGAAATCGGCGTTTCTTGAAAACTATCACACAAAAATGTCGTGCTGTAAAGTGACTCATTTTGAATACCATAAGCAATAACAATACAACCGTGCTCAATTTTTTTTCAGCGTTTTTTTTCAACAAAAAAAAAATAAGAGTACAATTTAGAAAATGCACGTGCACCTACTTTCCCGCAAAACACTTGAAGAGACAATTACCATAACTCACGGAGGCTGCTCAGCGAATGTAGATGCCGAAACATATGATTATACCAAAAAAAAATGCAGTCTGAGTTGTCACACTAAGCAATACAAGCGTCATGTTTTGCATTGCTTGATGTCACAACTCAGACTGGCTTTTTTGGTCTAATCTTATGTTTCCGTATCGTGATTTGCTGAGCTGTCTCCGTGAGTTACGGTGATTGGCTATACAAGTGCTTCTCGGGAAAGTAGATTCCCGTGCTTTTTTTTAGAGTGTAGTTACCTGCGTCATAGCATTAAAAACAAATTACACAGCGTTTCTTGCCATCAACAGAAGCCCAGAATTTCTGTTGCTTTTGAACGGCCGTAAGCAATTTTCTGAGCTTCTCTGACATTAACTGAATCGAAACTCGTCATTTTCAACGAACAGACACCGGAGGAGTGGAAGGGTATGTCCATGTGCCACAGGGTAGGAGAGTCCCGTTATGTAATACACCCATAAGCACATGACTATACTCTGTTTCACCATATGTTGTACCGCAGCGAAGGCTAGAAGCGCGAGCTCATAACATTGGCAGCTGCCCTTAATGCACGAGAGCTTGCGCCGCCGAAATGTGCCCTGGAGCAAGGAGCTCGCGCCCGTAGCTTTTCTTGCGGTACATCATAAGGTGAAATAGAGTATAGTGCCTCCTCCAGAGTCGTGCGAGCGGAGAGTTTCAGTGACCGGTTCCCAGAAACGATCGTTCTCCAAACCGAAGAATGTCTTGGGTCCTGGAACTCTTTTGTCATGGGTATGATCGTCCTGCAAAGCAATTGTTAAAAAATAGCGTCAGCGTCAAATTTACATTTCTATTTATGCACTTTTTACGTACCATAGGTGATGAGAGAACGTCTGGCATATCGAGGGGTACCCCATATCGAGACCGGAGGATGGTCTTTAATGTTCAAGAATGCTGTTGGGTTGTTTCCGGAAAGGCCCCTTTTTCCTCCTCCAGTTTTCCCAGCATAGTGACCATTGTGTTTCGGAACCGAAGCTGTGCATCCACCTTTAGATGAATAAAAGACCATATGGTTTTCCATTAGATACAAGGAGTGGGAATTAGAATGAAGGTAATGAAGCGCATTCACCTGTTTTCAAGCAGGCGGTAGAAAACTAATGAGAAAAAAAAGTGCAATCAGTTAAAAAATTCGAAACACATTCTTTATACGATGAAATAGCGAGTAAAATTAGCTTATGACGTAACTTCTGCGATTGTTAATATTTGACACGAGAATTGAGTGCTGTTTTAAGCTAATTTACGAGACTCGTTTTTTTATTACCAAGAAAAAACGAGAATGCACTTAGTAGTGGGTGTAGGAAATAATGTCCCCGGAAAAAATGTCCCCGGAAAAGATGTCCCCGGAAAAAGAGTCCCCGGACAAAATGTCCCCGGAAGAAAAGGCCCCAGGTGGGAACTAGGAAAAAATGTCCCCAAAGGATTCTCTATCTCTAGGTTTCCCTGATCCTCATGGCCTTGGGGCTGTCCGGTCATATGTCCTTGGGGAGAAAAGCACCATGTGGCAAGTAGGAAAAAACGGCCCCAACAAATAAGGAAATATACGATTCCCCGAGGTAAATATCGCGACACTGTTGGCGCGAACACGACATCGGCGCATTTTCACATTTTACCTGGAAAGAGTATTAGTGGGAACGAAATTTTACCGTCTGCATTATATCCCCAAATGAGCACTTTCAGCACCTATGATAACTTCGATGACAACCTTTAGTTTCTATGAGAAAAATAAAAGAAAAATACTAGCGATCGCTTGTTCATGCTAACATGTGTCGCGCTTTTTTCTCAATTTGGAAATGGTACACAAGTACCTCTCAAATTTCCCCGAACACAATGATTTGGTTTTGGGCTAGAAGTGTTATAAATGTTTATTTCAGAATGAAAAAAAAAACAATTTGGTTTTAGGAAACTCAATAATTTGGTTTCCAAAATATCCCGTAATAGACGAAAGGGTAAACGCGCAGGCGAGCTCGTGAAGAACTTCCATCGTAAACCGGAGACACGCAAAATACAAAAAAACGGACAAAACAACAACAAGTCTCAAACACAGCTGTGTTTGAGACTTGTTGTTGTTTTGTCCGTTTTTGTTTTATTTGGCGTGTCTCCGGTTTACGATGGAAATCCCACAATAGATTACTTCGGTTGCTTTCTGTAACTTCCAGTCTCCATTTCTACCTCTAGGTGGGTCAGGTCATTTGTGATCGGACAATGACAGGACCGCCCAAAGGTCCTGAGAATCAGGGAAAACCGAGTGACAAAAAACACTTTGGGGACGTTTTTTCCTACTTTCCACCTGGGGCCTTTTTTTCTGGGGACATGTTTTCCGGGGACTTTGTTTCGGGGGACTTTTTTTCCGGGGTCATTTTTTTCTGGGGACGTTTCTTCCGGAACCCCTTAGTAGTAGACGAACATTAGAAGCTCCATGTGCTTCGGAAAACATGGATTCCATTTGCGGCCTGTAGCTGCAGAGGAGATCTGATGTATGTTTTAGAAAGCCACATAATCAACGAAAAGAGTATATTTCTGCAGACATTTCGGCGCAAGCCATTCATTTATTCCTTTTTTTTTTCAAAAAGCAACGCATATGCCAACAGAATGTAAATGGAGTTTACCTACATACCAAAGTACAAAAAGTTCATAATTACCGAGTTCGTTGTGGGCGGTGTCCGGGTGACCACAGTAAGCAACCCACTCCGGCAGGTGCGTTCCACCGTGCCGAACCCCCATCTGATTCGCTTCATGTCAACGTTCGTAGCCATTGCCTCACTCTGAAAACAAGATGTTTGAGGGTCAATCAACGCCCATAGTCCACCTAGCCCCAAAGCGCCTGAAAAAAAAAAACACTTGTTTATATATTTTTCGCAGGTGTGCGACACAGAAAAAAAAATAAATTAAGCCAGCCACAGAAAACAAAGAGGATAATAGACCCTTTACAAAAAACAGCGCCATCTGTTGAACGCAGCGGCAATCAGAGTCAGCCGCCATCTTGCAGGGTTGGCGGCGGCAGCGCCGTTACGGCATTCCACTTGGAGAAACGCGACGTAAACAAACATAGCACCGACAGGCCGGAAACTCCGAAGTGGACGCAAAAAACTCCCCTACGACCACTAGCCGACGCCAGCATTGATGGCATTCCCCTCGGAGATACGCGACATCAAGAAACAGCACCGATTAGCTGAAAACGCCGAAGCGGACAGCAAAAAATCCGGTGAGACCGCTGGCCGACGCGATTACTTCGATGACATTTCCGTTCGAGAGACGCGCGACGTCAAGAAACTGCGCCGACATGACGAAAACGCCAAAGCGGACGCCAAAAAAGTCCCTTACGACCGTTGTTAGCCGACGCGAGCAATTCGACGACATTCCCCTCAGAGAGACGCGACGTCAAGAAACAGCGCCGAGAAGCCGAAAACGCCGTAGCAGACTCCAAAATGTCGCCTATGACCGCCGCCGACGCGAGCATTTCAACAATATTCCCTTCGGAGAGACGCGACGTCAAGAAACAGCGCCGACAACCTGAAAACGCCAAAGCGGACGCTAAAATGTCCCCTACGACCGGTAGCCGACGCGAGCACTTCGACGAAATTCCCCTCAGAGAGACGCGACGTCAAGAAACAGCGCCGACAACCCAAAAACGCCAAAGCGGACGCTAAAATGTCCCCTACGACCGGTAGCCGACGCGAGCACTTCGACGAAATTCCCCTCAGAGAGACGCGACGTCAAGAAGCAGCGCCGACAGCCCGAAAACGCCGATGCGGACGCCAAAAAGCCCCCTACGACCGCTAGCCGGCGCCAGCACTTGGACTACATTCCTTTCAGAGAGACGCGACGTGAGGAAAGAGCGCCGACAAGCCGATAACGCCGATACGGACGCCAAGAAAGCCCCCTACGACCGGTAGCCGACGCGAGCACTTCGACGACATTCACCTCAGAGAGACGCGACGTCAAGAAACAGCGCCGACAACCCGAAAACGCCCAAGCGGACGCTAAAATGTCCCCTACGACCGGTAGCCGACGCGGGCACCTCAACGAAATTTACCTCGGAGTAACACGAAGCAGACGTTGGTAAGGTCGCACAGAACGGAAGCACCGACCACGCCATGCAGGAGCGAGGTAAATAAGAAAGTAACGTTGGAGAGAGCAGCACCTACAGCCGCACGCGCGTCCGGGCGTCCGGAACAACCCTGCAAGATGGTCTCGGCCGCCCTATGTTGCGGCACTCGTTTAGTGGATTTTCACCGTCGCCAGATATTTTGAAAGGGGTCCATAAAGACATAAATAAAATCTCCAAAAACAAAAACGTGGTCGGCGCGAAAAAAAAAAAAATGGCCGGTAGTTTTGCCGACGCGACCGTCAAAATATGACCAACCAAAGAGCACGCCAAGGAAATAAAAAAGGAATGCCCTCCGGCTCTGCTCCGGGGCACCGCTGCACCCTCCCCCTCTTTCAGCAGACGGTGCGACGCCGACGCGCCGACGCAACGCAAACAAGCGGAGGAAAAAGCTTTTCTTCTTTTTTTGTGTGATTCGAATTGGAAGTTCGACCCCCCCCCCCCCCCTCACACACTGTGGCTTTTTGATCGCCTCCTACTTAAAGCAAAAGTTCATAATCACCGCAACGGCAACGATGTCTACAATATAACGTTGCGGTGTCAATTATTGTTATGAACTCTAAGGGCAAACAAACGCAAAATCGCAAACATTGCTTCCGTCAGTCAACGCGCTCGGGCGGTAGACCGCAAGCATTTAGAGTACACTCCGAGAAAGAAATCGGCGAGCCAAGCTTACGAACACTGTCTGCCCGAGCTAGGGTCCCTTCATGTTTGCTTTGCCTAAAGGGGAGGGGGGGGGTGTGATACCATCCCTTGTAGTACCCGATGCCGACAGTGCACGCTCACTAATAAAATACAAGGAAATTGCTGGTAATAGAATACCGGCGTAGCAGTGCCTAAGAACGAACCCGCGTTCGAAATTAGAAAGTAGACAAAAGCGTCGGACAGAAAATGGTCTGATATCACCAGCCTAAGACAGACGCGTACACATTGGGACACCCTAGCCCGCTAAATGAGTTTTGTGGGAAAGACAGCCGTGCGGCAAACGGCAAGGCAAACGATTAGCGACGCTTTGTCCTAACTGAACGAGCAGATCCAGAAAGCGACCGCGGACTAATGGAGTCATTTAAAAACTCTCACTCTACATGCAAAGCTCGTGATTTCACAGCCAGCGTGAAAATATCGATGGCTCGTTATTCCCACCCGCAATGTACTAAAAAACAAAAGCGCCAATATAACAGAATTACCTACCCGAAGAAAGTGAAACGAGCAGCATGACGCTTGCGACTCTCCGGGTATACGACCGTTGCCAGCTCTCCGTGAATTGGCGCGAAGCCTTAGTACCCTCTGAACTTTTTGCCGTGGATTATTGCGCCTGCGCCTCTCCTCTTGACCGAGCTACAATGGTCCAGTTATGAGGGACCAGTCCCCTCTTAATATAAAGGGACACGCGTGAATTTTTTCTGTCCGTCTTTCCTACTCAGCGGGACCAATGAAACGGTTTCCTTCGTCTCTCTTAATATGCTGGTGTCCATCTAAATGTTTGTGTTTTATTTTTTCATTTCCCTTTTAAAAAAAAACTGTCCCCCTCAAAGCATCGTTGTCCCCTCGAAAATCAGGGGGACATCGTTTTTTTATGAGAGGCCGGCTTTAGAGTGAAGCGTGGAAACGGCACGATGCAAAGAAAAGCAAAGGGCATCTACACCACGAAGGGGCTAAAGCCGATACATAAACGTGCGCGAACGTAAACGGAAGAAAAGTGCGCTCGCTCACCCCTATGAAATAATGCGCGGCCGCATCCCTTCCCCGCTGCTCGTACTTTCTCTTACATGACGGCTACTCCGTCTCGCGGGACATGCCGACGAAACGATCGTCGAGATACAGCGAAGGATCTACGAGTCAACCACCAGCATGGTGCTTACCGGCGTTGTTTAACGGAAGTTGGTTCACTAGGCCTACGTACGACCAAACCGACAGAACACGAACATCAAAATCAAAGCGTGGGCGGGTAACTTCGAGCGATTTCTACCCCGTATAGAATTACATGCAGCGAATTCACTTGCCACCACGGTCACATACAATTTTTTAACCCTGGAGCCACCGTACCTGAACCAAGCCGCGAACCACGAAAACGTTAAACCAACGCATACGTTGTCTTGCTCGCCATTTTAGTTTGCCTTACGTTGTCCGGCTTTGGATTGGATGCTGGATTGGCTTTGTAGAAAAGTCTATCAACGGCTGGCTGGATGTTGGATGAGGTCTGTTCTAGTCTAAACCACGTCTAAACCCGAAGTCGCAAATATATAATTGTGCTACTGTGCTACTCTAAAAAAAAAAGAAAAAAAAAAAGAAGAAAACGTTGACAGGAAGGAATACACGACGTTTCGACGAAGTGCACTCTGGGAACTAGTTGGCCACTCAGTTTCGGTTTTGATTGAGCAGCTTCCTTTCATTCTATCACGCCGCGACCGAATGCGCCGCTTGCGTTTTCGATTACGTCTCTGACTTTTCACGAATGTACAATACATTCATTCTCGAACGATACAAAACGAAAACTGGGGCAATTTCCTTGGTTCCCGAAACACCGGATATTGTGCTCGCGTGTGCAAACGTAGTAAGACGTGGCTTAGTCACCTCGCCCACGAGTGCATCTTTTAGCTCAATTTCAAAAATCCCGTCTAGTGCCAGTGAACTACAACTGAAATTCGGTCACCTTGAGCCTTACACCTATTTTGTTTCCAAACGTCCGCTTCTTGCTTGCCTCATTGGGCGAAAAGCAAGCCGCATCCTCACAGGAGTATCAAAGTTGAGCAGAGCGTTGAAACACAATAAATTCGACCTCACTACTGCACAAAAATTACTATAATGTCTTCGTCGTGTCATCATCTATCGCCCACTCAAATTTTACGCTGATAGTAGATTAGGTTTTCGCAAACGCTGAGGTGGGCTAGCTCAGGTGGGCAAGTGTCTCCTCCTCCTCGCTAAGCCTTTTGGACGGGCTTTTACTGAAGCCCAAGATCTGTTCCTGAACAGTGTGTATGAAATTATCTCGGCATACTCAGTCAGGAAGAAAGCAAACACATAAATATTACGGCCATTAGCAACCGTCAAATGCGCTTTGAATAAATTTGTTCCTTTGGCCCACCGCATGAAGGTTCACGTCCGTCCAGCGCGGTTCCGGCAAACGGTATGTGGGAATGTGCCTATATGATTGTAGAATAACTTCATGTGCATACGCGATGTTGAATATTCGTGGAATTCAAGCGGGTGGGGACTTAGCTTCGTGCAGTGCTGCGGGTCAGTACAGATAAGAAATAAGAAGTGTGTTCAAATTGAGTTTTTCAATGGCGCCTCCAAGTTTCACCTCACGTACTCAGGCGTATTAAGAAAAACAGTAGTGGCAAAAAATTATATTTCGTCTAAGGACGAGCAAAAAAAAAAAAAAAAACTTCCTGACCAGCTGTAAATTAAGGTGCGAGCTCGATGTACGCAAACTTATTCGTCGTTACAGCTTGGTGACTCGTACACAAGCAAGATACCCGAACTATGCAGCGTCGAGATTCCCAGCACTGGCTCGTTCACATATATCTCGAAATGCTAACAGAAAGGCTGGGTCGTGTACAAAAATAAAACAAGCATGTGTGAAGCTATACGTCTCCATCGACGGCGTCTAAGAAGACGTCGTAATTAGCTCGGTTCAATAAAGTTGCTTCTCTCTCTCTCTCGGGCTTGTTCTATACACTCTAAAAAAAAGTGGAGTGCGGCTTAGTCCCCGAGGGGAGCAAGTGAGTTGCCTCAACCATTAGTCCCCTCGGGGACTAACGGGAAGGGGAATAACAGTTGCACCCCTCCATTAGTCTCTCGCACTAGCACCGTTGGGACTAACTGTTACACCGTTTCAATTGCACCTCGAGGACCAACTGTTAGGCCCTTGCACTTGGTTCCCTGGGACCAACTGTTACTCCGTTTCAATTGAATCCCGAGGACGAACTGTTAGGCCCTTGCACTTGGACCCCTGGGACTAACAGTTACCCCATTTTAAATGAACCCCGAGGACCAAGTGTTAGGCCCTCGCACTTCGACCCCTGGGTCTAAACGTTGCGCCCTTAAATTTAGGCCCCTGGGACTAAAGGTTTGTCCTTTACATTTGGCCCCGAGCCGCGAATCTCCGAAACGAAATTGTAAAGTAGGTTAAACGTAGATTTATTGCCTCGTAGATACACATCGCATTCATAATGACTGAAGTCGAAGTTCCTGAGTTGTAGACTCCACGATTAGGCCAAATTCCGAAGAGTGCACTTGCGTCGACGATGGCTTGAACACTGGGACGTCTCTCCTAACCGGTCGTGGTCCAAGCACCGTTTATTGGGGCACCGGCAGCTTCTTGCCTGTCTGCGAGGAATTTGGATTATTAGTAACAGGGCAGCGTGAGATACCCGATCGCTCAACAGAAGTATGAGATATAATACACAGATAATAAAATAACAAATAGGTTGCAAAAGTGCTACAATGGTTCACATCTAACATGCGATCTGTTGACAGCAGACCAGCGCAGTATTATACTTTTTGTACACCGTTCGCTGCGAATTACAGACCCAGCGTGTGCGTGCTCAAACTATGCTTCAAAGTGACGGAACGAGCTCCCGCCACCAACGCGAAAGTTTGTACAATCGAATAAATGTCTCCATTAAGCCGGTTCTCACACTTAGCGAAGCGCTGCTCACGTGTCATGAGCTGCGTTTTGTCTGCCATGAGCAACAGTTCTGACGGTGCGATTCAAAGCTGGTGAAATCTCCCGTCAGCACGCGCTTAGCGCTAGGTCAGCGCTATGCTTGTAGCTCTCTGCTGCATGTGTGAACAGGCCTTTATGGTAAAGCGATCCTGCCAGGGTCTGCAAAACACAAAAAATAAGCCATCGGTAGAACTGGCGTTTTGCTCGATACGATTGAATATCAGGTCTCTGTGCTGCATAACAAAATAAGCAACCATGATGCCAAAAAGAATAGAGCATGGCGCGCGCTTTGGAAGCTAGAGAACGCGCTCAAAATAAAACACTTTCTGAAGCCGCAGTTAATAAATATACCTTAAACAGAAGTACTTCGACATACCTTAATCGAGTTCCCTTGTCTTGTGACTTCAGAACAGATCAAGTGCAGAGTTGCAGCACCGAGAATCCAAAGCGGATCCCGCAATGAGATGATACAGGGAGAAAAAAGGCGATCAGCTTCTAAGTTCTGACGAAGGCTCTACTGAAAACAGGTTCTTTTCAAACAAACACCCCTTCCCATTTTCCCGACGGACCCTCTCTGCCCCATCTGCCCAACCCCCCGCGAGAGAGGAGCGCAAGAAAGAATGCGGGGTAGGGTGTTGGTGGGAGGAGGAAGGGCGCGTACACGAAAATCTATTTTTTCCCTCCCACTACACTCGACACACGGACACCTCTCCCTTCCTTGGGGGACCTGCCCCAAGGACGGGAGAAGGTCGAAGGTCGCTATTTTCAACACGCCGGTCAAGTGACGTACAAGCAAACACGTTTTTTTTTATTTCTGTTCTTTCTCTTTCTCTCTCTCCTCAGTTATCTCGGGGGCCTTTTTTTTTTAGTTCGCATTTGTTTTGTATTAGCACGGTGTTGACATGGAAGAAGTTTTGGGCGCGGTTCGTTGAACGTTGTTCATCTGGAATGTTATCTGAAACAGTGACGACGATGGCATGAAGGCGTCTGGATACTGCCCCTGACTGTGCTTTCTGAGTGGAACGTGCCGTGCATCAAGTGTGTTGTTGCGGATTTTGAGTTCGACATTGGACTACCCAGAAAGGTTGCCCTACCAAAAAAAAACGGTTTGAAAAATAAACCGGAATGAATCCGGAATTTCAATCCGTCATATGGGCCCCGGATTTCCGGATTGCCGGTTTCCGGATCCAATTTTCCGGATCCCGCCAAACCGGATTTCCGGTTTGTTGGGATCCGGAATTTCAATCCGTCATATGAGCCCCGGTTTGGCGGTTTCTAGAAATCCTGCAAACCGGATTTCTGAAAACCATTAAATGAACCCGGAAATAACCAGTCCGGAAACCCAACCGCAACTGGTTCAAGCAGAAGCTGAACTGTATCTGGCCAATCCGTAGATCTTCACCCGGAGTGGGTCTAACCATATGTTAAACCGTATCAGACAACACTGGAAAATAATAAAAATAGTTTATTAGAGTGACATACCTACTTACGAATATGCACAAAGTATACAATTTACTGTTATCCCACAGCGCCAAACGTTTAATTACGTAGATATCTACAGAATATGCCACAGACCAATCTTTATTGGCCTGGTTCGGAATTTGTCATTCCGACAAATATGTATGCTACAAAGATAGAATGCAGGCAATCACTAGTTAGAAAACATTTTAACATATCATTCGACGCTGGAAAGTCTCAGCCCTTTGGGGGGATTGGTTGTCGAGGGAGTAGACAGGGAATATGGTTTGCAAAAAGCTTTATATATAAAGGCGCCAAAACTCCAAACTAGCACTTCCCCCATTAAAAAAATGATAAGAACAAAACTGTAATATCACACGAACACCCATTAAAATGAAAAATGTAACAGCACACGGACACCTATTAAAATAAAACAAACGGGAGGCGACAATTAAGCTGTAAACTACACGAAAGTTCCAAAGTCGTTGATTCTCACTCACAGAGTCACAGTCCTGATTCACCTCTCTGGTCGAGCATAGCAGTTTTGACATGGGCTTGCTTGCTAGCCTCGTCGTTGAAGTCCTTCCTTGCACCGTGCGATGTTCAAAGTCCCCCAGTCGCTCCTCGCTGGCCTTGTTTTTCCGTTCGGTTCCCAAATCATCCCTTGTGACCATGTACATTGCACACACACACACACACAGACACAATTGTTCGCCGGACGCAATACAAGATGAAGAGGTCATTACTGCTCCTTGAACACGACGGGGTCACCTCTGTTTCCCGGATTAGAAAATGAAGAGGGCATCATATCTTTAACTAAACCCTTGAAAGAGGAAAAAAATTACCACATAAGTAACAAAAACAAAAACACGAAGGACTAAATCATGAGAAAAAATGAAATAATGAACACACAAGTAAAAATAATAAGCACACGAAGGACTTACAAAGACAGCCACATTTGGTCAATTAACAAGAATGTTTAATTCTGGTTAAAAATATTCCTGCTGCACTAAAGATCACCAATATGGTGTGTAAACTAGGCGACCTTGAGCAAAGCAGGAATATTTGTGATCATAATCAAATGTCATTGAGAACTCAAAAACCGTGGCTGCCTGCGTAAGTCTTTCGTATTACTATTCTTCTGAATTCTGTGTTCATTATTGTGGCTGCTCAGGACCAGGCGGAACTTGGTGGTGCTTTTTGCATTCTGACATTGCTTCGGAAAGCTTCGTACCCATAGAAAGAAGCACTAGGTTCTCTACATAATCCCTCCCCTTCTCCTTGGGGATACCATCCGTGTATGCTGCAATTGGAACAAAAAAGACAATAATGAGCACACATACAATTATTAACTACATTGTTTTGTAATAATTTTTCTAAATAGGCTCCTGGCCCAGGACCAAAACAACACGACTTTTTTGTGGGATGTATAGCTTTGGCACAAACGATTTGGCCCGCATTTCGCTGAATATACCCTGTATAACCTTAAAATGCACCATTAAAAGTTCGGCGTACTTTACACCACTCTTGTGCTTGCTATGTGCATGATATTTAAAAGCCAAATCCGTGAACACTTCACAATAATTTATGCCTATTAAGCCCTGTGCTTTATGTGGGGCCTTTAAGTTCAAAGCATCCAAAGTGTGCGTCCGTCTGCGTTCGCACAGTATGCAGAAGAGGGGAGAATGCGGCCGGACAACTGCTTTCACTCCTTGCAGCATATAGCTCAAGGATTCTCTAAAGTTTGCTTATAGAGGGCATTTCACCACGGAGAACATACAAAGACAAGCTTGAAGGTCGCACAGGCAGTCTAAAAAACCGATTACATTGCGTTTTTTTTTTCGTGCTATAAAACGGTGTGTAATTATAATCATAGCATCAATGGGACTACACAAGATTGCATTAAAGTTTCCAATTGGGTGTGTTTTATACCACACAGCCACAGTGTGTAGACAAGTCAACTAGCTCTACAGATACTGCTCAGCACACCACTGCTAGGCTGAATCAGATAAGTGTCGCACTTGCCGAGCTTGAAGTACAGTCGTGATCTATACGAAGGTGAATAAGCAATCGTGGACTGCCCAGTACTGGGAGCATCATGCAGCAGCTGACTTGCTCTCCTTTTCAAATGCCTTGCCAAACAAGTGTGGTAAGTTGTCTGATAAGGAGAGAACGTCACCACGGACAGCACTGAGCAGTTGATACTCACCTGTTTACCTTCATACAGATCAAGTCTCTACCTGGCCGAAGTAGCCAGCGTGTGCGCAGCACAAACGGCTGTATTAAAATCTCAAGAAGATGAAAGTTCAGAACAGGCTTGGTAAGGTTTCAAATTGCAAGTATGCCCATGCAAATTTCACTTTCTAAAACATAAAAATGCATTTCAAATTGTCACCAGGGCCGGTTTGTTCATCTTGCGGCCGCGGCTGCAGCCAAGAGGGATTTTTCTGCCACGTGACCAGCTCCTTGGGGACAACGAAGTACCTAGCGTCCCTGCCTAATGGCGGAGAAATCCGTATCGCTTCAAGCACAAAACCCTAATTTCGCTCGCAGAAACTGACTGCAGGAACTTTCAACTGGAGTCCAATTGACCGCCCCTTTATACTGTAGGAGCGGCAGTTCCTACAGTAAAAAAGTTCCTAGCGCGATTTGAACCCGGAACTTTCACGCCGCGACAAGAAGTACCGACGCTCTAACCTCTCGACCACAACAGAAGGCGCGAGCCGCCGGTGCTGGCGCAGGTATATAAATGTACTGCAACCGCTTTTATCTTGCGTGGTTTTTTTTATTTTGGCTCATATTTACCCTCCCTGGCTGGAACTTTACCTGCCGCTCCTACAGTATAAAGGGGCGGTCAATTTTACTCCAAATGAAAGTTCCTGCAGTCAGTTTCTGCGAGCGAAATTAAGCTTTTGTGCTTGAAGCTATACGGATTTCTCCGCCATTAGGCAGGGACGCTAGGTACTTCATTGTCCCCAAGGAGCTGGTCACGTGACAGAAAAATCCCTCTTGGCCGCAGCCGCAAGATGAGCAAACCGGGCCAGGACAAGCTGCTCTTACACAGCTGTATATATAAGGCAGCTTACCATCAACAAACTTTGCAGACTGCCATGGACCTATCCTCGGCCTAGTCGATGCTAGCTTCTGTTCGGCGAGGGCTGCACTGAGTAGAAAGATGAAAAATGTGCAGTAGATTATGTGAAACAAACAAACAAAAGCAATCCTAAAATGCACAACTCGCTAGAGGCACTGAAAAATAAAAATCAGAGGTTGGGTCAATTATGTTAATGCAATATACTTGATACGCGTACCATGAGTGCTCGCAAGGTATTTGCTGCCTTCAATCTAAATAAGCTTGTAAATTTACATGCCAAATAACAAATAACTTAAAAGCTGAAATATATTTCGATGGAACTACAAAAACCGAAGACTAGCTCTGCAAATATGGTGCTATAGATCAGTAGAATCAGATTACAGCGTCCCCCTTACAAAGACTGAAGCAAAACAAGTATAGAGTCTGCCGCTCCACTACAACAGAGACGATGGTATTGTGATCTCATGGAGATCAGAGTTCGGAACAAGTTTGACAGGGTTTGGCACAACAAGTATGCTAATGTCATTATTCATTTTTTGTATATTTACGGTGACAGTGCAGGGAAACTATCACACACCAGATACTCAGAAAGACAAGCACACGCACTGAATTTATAACTCTTGTGGATTCGACTACTTCAATCTTCACTTCAACGTCTGGATTGACTTTCCAGAACGTGATAAGCAGAAGAAATAGCACAAAATACAAAAAAAAGCGAAAGACAAGACAAAAGAAAAGGAAACGACAAAAGAAAAAACGAAAGAACTAAACCCTTACAATTCATCCCTCTCCCTCACCACTATCGTTTAGATAGTAATTGGAGCCCTTTGGTCGACAGCGCTATAGAAGGACTACTTACACACTTGTCCTTCAGATGCCCTAATCTTTGCGGTTTCATTATTTTTCTTGTCAGTGGGTCTCAAATCCTTCCTATTACGGAACAATTTTCAAAATGTCATACGCAACCGCAATCCTGAAAGTAGATTCTCAAATGCCCAGCGACGACTCGGTGGGTATTATAAAAATGCTCCCTTAAACAATCATTCAAACACCTGCCAGTCTGTCCTACATACTCCTTACTACGCTACTTATGTAGACCAGACTGGCAGGTGTTTGAATGATCGTTTAAAGGAGCATTTTTATAACACCCGCCGAGTCCACCACTGGAAATTCGGAAACCCACTGTCTGGATTGTGGTTGTGTAGCACATTTGAAAATTGTTCCGTAATAGCTAAGAGTCGAGAACCATTGACAAGAGAAATAATGGAAGCGCAAATAGAGCATCTGAAGAACAAGTGTGTAAGTAGTCCTTCTATAGTGCTGTCGACCAAAAAGCTCCAATTTCTATCTTAAGGATAGCAGTAAGGGAGAGAGATGACTTGTAAGGGCTTCCTATTTTCGTTTTTTCTTTTTTTTTCTTGTATTTTGTGCTATTTTTCTGCTTATCACGTTCTGGAAAGTCAACCCAGACGTTGAAGAGAAGAACGAAGTAATCGAATGCACGAGTTGTAAGTTCAGCGCGTGTGCTTGTCTTCCTGAGTATCTGGTGTGCGATTGTTTCTCTGCGCTGTCACCATAGAATATGGTTCACCAACTCGCCCAAGCATCCATTATATCATTTATGCAACATTATAATGACTCTGAAAGTGCGACCACCTACAGGGTGTATTCACGCAAGTCTTGCAAGTGTTGAATTGTAGGTACAGCACTCTGGTTTTGTCTATGTGCGATATATGACCAAACACCACAGAGACCAAAATCTCTCCGAAAACTAATGGGCGCGGTGGCAAGCGGCAGGAGTGGCACTGTTCACCACTCTTGCCGTTTGTTTGTGTTTGTGTGTTGTTACTAACAAGCGCACCAATGTGAAGGCTTCAGCCATTATTGAGAACACTAAATAAAGAAATACAAATACAACACACACAGCAAGACTAGATGGAAGTAGTGACGCACTTCTGTTGGGGTTCTCTGGATATGTCTACAGTGTGTAGTTGGTCAGCCATTTCAAAGTTGCGATGCGTCGCTCGCTGTAGATGGGCAATTTAGCCAGTGCAGTACGACTGCTAGCCTGGGGTCTTCAACCTGCACCACGCAGTAGTGGTACACGACCGCATGCCGGTACAATGCTCATCCAGATCGAAATGGGCAGAGTGGGGATTGAACCCAGGGTCCCTGGGTTTTGCAGCGCAAGCTTTGGCTCCACGTGCTCCAAGCTGGTGTGTGCTAGCCCAGTCGGCCACTGATCCCGCAATGCAAAGCAACGCAACACACTTCTGCTGTAAACTCAGCATTCCGCTTACGAATGAAATGCGCGATTCCCCTACAGGCTTTCATTCCACGTGCGTGGCATCAGAATCGTTAAAGGCCAGCCTATAAATACAGTCTGTGTTAAAAACAATCCTAGCAGCAATAAATTGCTATTATATTGCTCAATATATAAGCACCTTACCATGAACAGCCTTGGCAGTCTTCCATGAAGCCAGGATTTCAGCAGAGGAGACTGTCATTCTGTGTCGTCTCAGGACACTCACATCAGGATGGCGAAAGTGAATGCCAACGTCTAATTGGGAAAGGCTGCAGTAAGTATAAAGATGAAAACACAGATCAGACATATGATAAAAATATCATGGACCAACTTGAAAAAAAGTGCACAAAAAGACAAGGACAAAAAAACAGGAACATGTAGGACACAGACACGTGCACATTCGCAACTCGATCTATTGAACAGAAAAGAAAAGAAGTGAGAGGATGAGAGAAATCAGAAAGGCTGTGCTCGGAGAATGTGAGCTTCAGGAACCAGGGCGTGAGGCACAGATGTCAGGTAGATTGTTCTGTGGACACTCTAACAGCCATGCACTAAGGTGGTGAGTTCATTCTGATTGAACATCTTAAAAAATAGCACACAAAAAACAAGGAATAAAGGAGAGGAATACATACACTACATATGAGTGCAGACACCCAACACAGATAAATTAGAAACGAAAGAAAATAAAGAATGCGGAAGGAGCTTTAGCAAAAGTTTGAACAGGTCCAAGTGGAACGTGCTAATTCACCCATATGCATACGATTGTAAAAACGATTCCCTCGGCAGCACAGGTAAAAGACGGATGTGCGGACACATTGGTTCGCTCATACTACGAATAATAAAGGCCTAAAATAATTCTCTTGTATGTTTTTTAGAGTATCTGCTACTAATTACTCACGTTTTTCCTAAGGATGACATACACGAGCAATGTAAACAGTGCATAGGTAGGTGGCAATCCATCATAGATTTTAGAGAGAGATTGAGCTGTCTTTATGTATTAGCCATCCATCTGTTATCTTAACTGACATAGAAATAATGTTTTTTTTTAAATCTGCTCTTTCTAACAGGTAAATCAGCGCGTTCCACTTGGGCCTGTGCTCGAGCTCCGTCCGCATTCTTTATTTCTTCCTTCTCTGATTTGTGCGAGTTCAGTCTGCACTTGCATGAGGTCTACGTGTTACTCTCCTTATCTCCTTGACATTTTGCGAACTATTTTTCAAGGTGTTCAATTAGTACCAGCTCACCACCTTACTACAATCACACAACAACTAAAAACAATTACAACTTACACCATTCGCTAAAGGCAGTACCAAACGAAAAAAACAGGGACTGGGTGAGGTATGTCTAACACTATATACTTGCACTGAACAAAATATAGATACCAAAAACTGGCCAGACACTACCTTAATTCAGGACATGCTTGTAAATTTCCCCAGAAGCTTGTAATACTTGATAGCCTCTAAAAAAACACCAGTGGGAAGAGAATAAATGCTTCACCATTTGAAGCAGCCTGAATGTTTCTGGAGGTGTGAAATTCGTTGCACGTGCGTTGGATCATACGAAACACGTGTACAGCAAATGATCTTTAGAGCTCCACATTTCGCGAGGAATAAGTGCCGGCGTCAAAAATTATTTCGCGGCACAAATATTTACGATCGGAAGTGGTATGCTATGCATTAATTACCATGGGGTGAATTCATCGCAGCACCAATTTTGGGCAATTCTTTTCTGATTACGAATCGCGAAAATGAAGTCGTTTGCAGACGACTAGGGCGGCGGAAGCTACGGGCTTGCTCAATAAATCAATCGCTGCTTTTTGTCGGGTCCAGCACTCCGCACGCAAGCACGGTGAGTGGGCGTCGGCGATGGAGGGGCACCTCGCTCTCACTTTATCTGCGAGCGAAGCCAAAGCTAGAAGCGCGAGACCAGCGCTTTTTGCATTTCTTCCCAACTCGCGCGCTCGAGCAAAGCCGGAACGCACGGAGCTTCGGTGCTCGCGCTTCCAGTTTTGCCTTCGCTCGCTCATAAGGTGAAACGAAGTATAGTTTACCAGTAAACAATACGGCGGAGGGAAGGCAATCAATCAACCCCCCCCCCTCCCCCCGTCTCCTTAAGAGTTCCGCGGCTACTGATGGAGCTTGAGCAAGTACACAACTTCTGCATCGGAGAAAAAAGAAGAAAAACAGCCTCGCATAACATCATTCGCGCGCAATTAGTAATACTGGTAAAAGCAAGCGATCTACAGACAATAACAAACCTTTTGAATGCAGGAAATAATCTAGCCCTAATGAAGAGAGAAGCGAACTTACTTCGGATCCCGTGCCATGATCTTGGTTGTTGAGCAGATCTGACGTAGTTCCACGTCTCACAGTCGCTTCTGTCTTTTTCGGACACATTTGAAACTAAGGGGAACTCCACGCATCACGACTAATCGGGAAATTGGACCGTTAGCCGGTCGTGAACACAGGCATTCAAACGCACACGGCCGTTGTATTCGTATCTTCAACACGTTTGAAATAAAACGTTCAACAAACCGCCTTATAAAGCTAATAAAATATCCAGTAATATTAAATTATTGCGCACGTCAATATTACTACAGTATTATAAACAAGTCCTGAATACGTAGCAAATTATGAAACACGAAGTTCGAGACGAATTCAGCAATTATGCAACCTTCTAAAAAGTGGACAAACATTGGCTGGGAATGTAGCCTAGTGGGTTAAAGTGCTGTTCTTCTGAGCCTGTGGTTGTGGGTTCGAATCGCGGTGGGCACAATGTTTTTTACTTTTTTTTCGGTTTAGTTTTTAATATTTTAAATATTTTTCTCACCTTTTTGAATTAGTTCTTATTATTTTAAATATTTTCTCACCTTTTTTTTAAATTAGTTTTTATTATTTTAAATATTTTCTCACCTTTTTTAATTAGTTTTTATTATTTTAAATATTTTCTCACCTTTTTTAATTAGTTTTTATTATTTTAAATATTTTCTAGTTTTGCAGTCGTCGGCACCGTGCTTCAGGGTAACAATCACGCAGAAGGTGAAAATAAGAAGTGCGAGCCCAAGTTTCAATTGTTGCAATGCACAAACCGTGGCCCTATTGTTTTGCCAGGATAGTTCACCCCATCCGTGCTAATATGTGGGTCTGTGTAGTAGGCAAACAGCGCAAGTCCTGTCAATGAAGAAAACAATTTAATTATATTAATGAGCATATTGCGAGCAAAATGGGAAAATGTGTAAGTGGTAAACTGACACAGTGATGCAGCCGACGTTTTTCTGAAAGCGGTCATTTTCACTCAGTATTGAAACAAAAGTACCGCCATTTTAAGACAGTAATTTAGCTGAGCTCATAGACTACGTATTAAGCACATCTCTTAATTTTCTGACTTCCGGAAAGTTGTATTTAATTTTTATTCTGGCAGATCAGTGCTATCCCCCCCCCCGCATGCCGTGTCAGTTTTACTTTTTTATTAGGCCTATACACGTTTTTATTCCTGAGATCCAAGTACAGCGCAAATAATTAAACTAGCTTTCAGAAATGGTATCGTTCGGCATTGGAATATTTATTTTTCGTAGCGTCAAGGGCAGTGTGAACATCCACAACGCATTGCTGCTTCTCGCTTTTTTGCGTTAAAAAAAGGTTTTATGTTCGCGTTCCTCTGGTACGGTATGTCGTATAACATAAGCTTTCAAAGAGACAGATATTGTTTGGCTATATGAACATTTAAAATATTTCTGTTATATGATCGTAACTATACCACAGAAAAGAATCGATTCCTGCCTGAAATGGCACATTTTCACACTCAATTTCACACTCTCGTAGCGTCATAAGCAATAACACATCTCTTACTTATCTAGTTTCTGGAAAGTAATGTTTATTATTGTTTTTGTAACTCAAGGCGCATGCTCAATCATACCACGTGTTTTGTATTGTTTTTTTTTATTTTTAGGCTTCGCTATAGCGTTTTTATTTTTTATCAGAGCCAAAGTTGTGCGTATACCACCGGAATAAACTAGCTTCCTGAAAGAAGTATTGTTTTTCGTTGCAAAAATTATTTTTCGTGGCGTAGGTGGTCAGATTCTCAAATCCTAGACTACAAATTTTCTTCACCGCACTGTTTTTTCTCGCGTTTTCGCGATAAAACGCGTCAGCCTTGACATGCTGGGATCAAATGCGGCAGCGTCGGCGGTCATTTACGAAGGATTGATCAACGCAAACATTTCCCCTCTTTATTCATGAATTGCCGCAGTTTGTCAGAACTTCAATGACTTGACTGCATAGTGAAAAAGGCAAAAAAATAAAACGATGCCGGTCAGTAAACGCAACTTCCATGACGGGGCTCGCCAGCCTGAACAGCAAAGCGCCGATTCCGGCCAGTCACTGAACTTCCATGTAAATACTGGCCATCAAAGACAGCAAAATAGCGATGCCGGCCAGCAACGTTTTGTTTTTGTTTTAAGAGCATAATTTGGTGCAAGGTCTTTAACAAAAAGGCCGTGTAGCATAATTTGGAGAAGAATTTTATATTGTCACAAAAACCACGACTAGTATTGACTCTACTACAGCAAGTGCGTTGGCGAGGACACTCACATTACATACCTATATTGATGAAAGCCCTTGAAATTGCATGCATGTGCACCATAATAAAATGTTGAGCATGAAGGCATTATACAAGCAGACCGCAGGAAAGCTATCAAAGATAGTGAAATGACACTTTCCGATTGTGCGTACATCTTGCTGTGGCATCGAGTTAGTTTTTGTTTTTGTTTGTTTTATGTGGTGAAAATTATATAAAAAAGGTTATTTGACAGTTATGAAGAATTTATTTTAAAAAATAGTTAAAAAATAACAAAACGCAGTTTAAGCGTAATAATGAACAAGTATTGCAGAGTGCATAGAAAAAGCTAGATGGAATTAGATGGCGATGACATGCACAAAAATCACCGTGATGTCGCCTTTTTGGCGCCGCGTATCAGCTCGTTGTCTTCGGCGCTCTGAGTTCTAATCGATGCAGCCCTTACGGGATCGGGATGGATTGTTTGAAACTTGATGTTTCAACCGTACGCGTGAAAGTCTTCGGCATCAGACGGCTGATCCGATTTTCTTTTGAACAAGATATGGCAAAGTATGGTTTGTGCAAAGCGGATATTTTCAGTCTAGACTTCATCCAATTTGCCTTTGAACCTTTGAATCGTCCAATTTGCCTTTGTGTGTCTGGAATTCCTTCAATTGTAGTTTTAACCGGAATCCCAAAGTCACGGTTTGTGCGAACCGGAGTTTGTTTGTCCGGATTTCTTTCACTATGACTTTTAACCAATTCGGAAAATCACGGTTTGTGTGAACCGGAATTGGTCTATCTGGAATTCCTCCAATTTGACTTTGAAGCGGATTAGGAAAATCACGGTTTGTGTGAACCGGAATTCGTCTGTCCGGAATTCCTCCAATTTGACTTTGAACCGGACTAGGAAAATCACGGTTTCTGCGAACCGGAATTTGCTCTCCGGGGTTCCTCCAGTGTGACTTTTAACCGGATTTGAAACTTCACGGTTTGTGCAAACTGGAAGCCTCCCCTCCGGTTTGACTCCGGTTTGATATTAGTCCGGATTTTACTTTCCGGACTGATTTCAAACCGTTATTTTTGCTAGGGACGACAATCAATACAAATGACGAAGCACATTCCGCTGAACAAAATGGCGTCATTCAGCGCAGTCTAGTGCTTGTGCCGCCTTTCGCTTCCTAAAACCGGTACCGTCACGAGTCGGCGAATCAAAGATGTCGCTACTTGTAGAATGCTCTTTGGCAGAGGTTAGAAGAATAGAGCGGTTTCGGTTTACTAATCTGATAACGCGGGACTATTTCTATATTACGTATTCAACATAATAAACCCAGTATATGTTTTCAGAATAATTGACGCCTGATATCTTGAGGGTACTAGCACTTTTAATAGGTGTCATGCTTAAGTCAGCATGACACCAATTAAATTGCTTCTGCTTCAGCCAAAATAAATCGATTGCAAGTAACAAGGCAGCTCATCAACAGAAAGGAGCGGCTTGGAAACCTCCTAAGCGCAGCTGATTACCATGCACTATGTCACGGCAGGGCAGCATATGACCATCAGTAAAGAAAGTTTAGAAATATTATAAACCTTTTTCATGGCAAACGCACCAGACGGTGCTCAGTTTTTGACGTCCCAGACAACTTCCGGTTCATGAAAAAAAATATTAACAAAGCCCGATTTAACACCCCTGCTTAAAATGTCGACGAAACGTTTAACCACCAATTCTCCAAGTGAAACGCCGAAAGAACAAAGAAAGGCACATCTGTTAACTTTTTCGAATATTCTTCTAAACCAACTCGCCTCCTCCAAGACGTTTAAAGGGATACTGAACCAAGGAATTTAGTGTCCATAATAAGTGGCGCACGTTCTTTCTACGAGCCAGCAGCCGCCGGTGTGCGCGAGCACACGCAACAAAAAATGACGTCAAAGATCTCCATTCGCGGTTAAGATGGCAGTGAAATGCATGGGCTTCGGGCGAAAGGAGAATAACGACAAGTTTTTCATCTATACAGTGGTGTCTGGTGTAAAAGGTAAGCGATTAATTGGTCTAACAAGCATGTAGCTTTCACTTGTAGAGATTAAAAGCCTGTCTTTATTCTCCTTTGGCCCGAAGCCCCTGCATTTCACTGTCCTCAAGCGCGAATGGAGGTCTTTGAGGTCATTTTCGTTGCGAGTGCTCGCGTACACCGGCGGCTGCTGGCTCGTGGAAAGAACGTGCGCCACTTATTATGGACACTAAATTCTATGGTTCAGTATCCCTTTAATTCTGCAGCCGAAGCACCTCATTAAACCTCCAGCTTCGTTTGAAGATATAAATTGCATTGTGATGGCAATGGAAACGCAGTGAACATAGATTCACGAAAGACGCCCTACATGCTAAGCCTGACTCAGATGGTGTGATTTTACTTGCGATTTTAAGGTTGCGACGTCGCTTAGTGACGCGAGGTTATTGCCTGTTTTAAGAATTGTATGAAACCGTTGAAAATCACGTACAAACTCCCGGTTGAAGGATTATTGCCGCGAGCGCAGCTGACTGAGTAGGCAGCGCGGTCGTGGCCTTACCGTTACTGCGCGTGCCTTCCACGCAGAAAGCCAGGGTTGGATTCCTAGCCATGGGTACGCATATTTGTTGACTCTAATGTAATGTTCTGGTAAATTCGAGAACCGTGTTGCTGATTTCAATTTAGAATGTTCTACATGCCGAACCTTCTAGAAGCCCACGCGTGTACAAAAGGGTCTCCGCGTGGCCAGCCGGAGTCAGTTTCGCCCCAGCGCTCCACTCTGCTTTTTCGCCGACTTTGAAGCCCGTGACGTTCCGCTGTTATCTTCTGTTTTCTTTTTTATTTTTGGGCACAAGTTCGCCCCCATTAAACGTTGCAGTTTCCCCAGTTATCCTTTGTTTCCTCGCCTGTCCATTCGTGACATTTTGGTGGAGGTGCGCGGTACCGCATGTCCGTGCAGCACACCCCTCCAAGTTCCCGCAGTACAAGTTCGAAGCCAAGCTCCGGAGGACCCGGCGAAGACCAGATCAAGACCCGATCAAGTCGCCGCATCCAAGGTCTACACCCAAGCAGCCAACGAGGCCGACGATGGACAACCAGCAGTCGCAGGCCCCGGCCACTTCGCAGGCCCCGGCCACGGACGGCTGCTCCGTTCTACCGCGAGCAGTACGAAGATGTTGAAGACTGGATCGACCAGTACGAACGCGTTGCCCGCCACAATGGCTGGACAGATGAACAGCGCGTGCACAACGTCTATTTTTCGCTCGATGGGACCGCCAAGCAGTGGTACGAAAATCATGAATCCTCTTTGACAACGTGGGAGATTTTCAAAAGCGAGCTGGAGGGCACATTATCAAACCACAACCGCCGAGAGAGAGCCGAGATCTACTGCGAACCAGAACCCAAGGCCCTAACGAGACCATCACCGGCTTCGTGGAGGACGTTCTGCGCCTGTGCGCCCGCGCCGACCCTCGTGCCAAAGAAGAAAAGAAGCTGCGAATCCTCATGCGGGCGTAAGAGATGACATCTTCGGCGGCCTGCTCCGCAGCCCTCCATCAACAGTCCAAGATTTTGTCATCGAGGCAACGATCATCGAGCATGTCCTGCACGCCCGAGCCAGTCACTATCAGTGACTACCCAGCCTCGCTGCCCTCAAGCCGTCTAGCGGCGACGTTGCCTCCAGCATCCCAGGCATTCGCGAGATCATTCGCGACGTCGTCCAGGAGGAGCTCCGAAAGCTGCTACCCGCCGCTGACCGACCAGCTTCGCTCTCCGTAACCGAGGTCGTGCGGGAAGAGGTGCAGAGAGCCATTCAGCCAGAGGCTCCAATCAATGTAGCAGTTACCGGAGAACCGACGCTAACTTAGGTTGCAGTGGCCCGACGGCCACCGCCTCCTCCTGGCGCGTATGTCGCGCCGCCCTGACGTCAGTCTCCTGCGTCGCAGCACGACCGACGCCACGACGACCAGGTCCTGCACGCCTGCCAGGCGCCCGCGCACCCTGGAAGACTGACGTGTGGCGAACGCCCGACCGACACCCTCTGTGCTTCCACTGCGGGGAAGCAGACCACACCTACCGCCGATGCCCGTACCGACGACTCGGGCTGCGCGGGTTCCACCCGAACGACCGGCGCCCCCATTATGGTGAACGTCCTCGGGAGATCGACGAGTGCCTGCGACGACCACAGTCCCCTGAGCCTGCGTACCGCCGAGAGTCCCGGTCGCCGTCGCCACGACGTCCAGCTTCGCCGATGCACCGACCCCGACGTGAAAGCCTCTCACCCCTCTCTCCTCGCCGTAGAAACTAGGCGCGGGAACCCCTGGAGGTGGAGTTGCCGTAGACGACCGACGCCAAGATCCTCCCCGAACTTCGGAGGGCCCCCAAGCAGCGTGTCAGTTGCTTTTTTTCTCTGCCTCCTTTCTCTGATTCAGGGATAAATAAAGAATTTGAATTTGAATTTGAAAAACGAGACAAGAGACCGAAACGACGCTCCAACAACGGTAAAGAATAACCTAAACATCGTTATCGACGGCCACGACGCCTCGGCTCCCGTCGACACAGGAGCAGACTTCTCCGTCCTGAGTGAGAGGCTCTCCGAACGCCTTTGGAAAGTCATGACGCCGTGAGATGAACCACAAATACGAACCGCCGAAGGATCCCTCATTACACCAGTCGGAAGATGCACTGCTCGCGTCGAGATTCATGGCGAGACGTGTCCAGTAAATTTCGCCGTTTTGCAAGACTGCGAGAGACGTTGCACTCGGAATGGACTTCTTGTGCGAATACGGCGCCGTCTTCGACCTGGAAGCCAACAAGTTGAGGCTGCGGAAACCTGTCGTAGTGCCCGAGGATCACAAAACTACGGCAACCACGTCAGCTAAAGTGCGTGTACTCTCCGACCACGTGAACTTGCCTCCACGCTCGAGTGTACTTGTGCCTGTCGCGACCGAAAAAGACATCTGCGGAGAAGCTTTGCTGGAAGGTGGCGTCAAACTGCTACTAGCAAGAGGGATCGGCTCGCAAGAGGCATCACGGAGCTCCAACACGGACGCATTGTTGCACTCGTAACGAACTTCCGACAGGAGGCTCAGCACCTTACGAAAGGCACCGCCATGGGTCACGCCGAGAAACTCCCTGACTCAACCGCTATTGTTGGAGTATCTGAAGACCTCTCGTCGTGGCCACACAAGACAACGCCGCTTTCGCAGTTCGACATCGATAAAACTTTGCCTACCCCCCAACAGCGATGACTCAGTGACCTTCTCGCCGAGTTCATCGAGTGCTTCTCCACGTCGTCAAAGGTACACCAAATGACGGTTGCGAAACATCGAATTATTACTGATGACGACGCGCTTCCTTCTCATCGGTCGCCTTACCGTGTCTCTGTGAAAGAGAGAGAAGTCATCCAGAAGCAGGTTCAAGAAATGCTCGACGACGACATCCTCCAGCCCTCAAGGAGTCCGTGGGCTTCACCGGTAGTCCTGGTGAAAAAGAAAGATGGGAGTCTTCGGTTCTGCGTGAACTATCGTCGACTGAACGCCCTATCAAAAAAGGACGTCTACCCGCTGCCCCGCATTGCCGACACCCTGGACCGGCTGCCCCACACCCGATGCTTTTCGTCGATGGACCTGAAGAGTGGGTACTGGCAGATCGAGGTCGACGAACGGGATCGTGAGAAGACTGCCTTCGTCACGCCGGACGGACTGCACGAATTTAAAGTGAGGCCGTTTGGACTGTGCACAGCACCGGCGACCTTCCAGCGCGTAATGGATGTCGTCCTTCCAGGCTTGAAATGGCAAAGCTCTCTCGTCTTTCTCCTTGAAGTCGTGGTATTCGGAAGCGACTTCGACGAGCACCTAAGACGTCTGCGAGCAGTGCTATAGGCTATTCAGAATGCTGGACTGACACTCAAGCCGCCCAAATGTCAGTCCGCTTACGGCGAGCTTAAATTCTTGGGCCATGTCGTGAGTAATAATAATAATAATAATAATAATAATATCTTTATTATCTTTGAAAGAAATACATGTGTAAGCGTGCTGGCCCACGAATGCAAAGATGCTTGTATGTGGGACCAGGCAGCCAACAAAATACCGTGACACATTTAACACTGGAGAAACAAAACCAACAAACAACAATAATGTAGGAATGTGGACAACGAATACGCACTAAGTAATTATATAATTATTATTGCGCGAGCGTGAGGCACCATTCTCTTACATTCCGTTTTACCGCACGAAAGGATGATAAGTTCAGCAAAGACTCTGGCAAACTGTTGAACATCGAAGGGACATAGTGTCGTTTTAACTTTTTTCCATAATTAGTTTGTATCTTAGGGACCTTGAACCTATCTGTACGCCGCAAGTTTTTTTTTATTACCTCTTGTTTAAAAGTTGTACAATAATAATTACTTGTTATTATCGCATATTTATGAAACTGACTAAATGACAATATTTCTAACGCGCGCATGTTTTCTTCAAGGTCTAGTTTATCGTACAATGACCCGTAAGAAATATTGTTTACACAATATTTTATGATTCTATCAATTCCCTGTTTTTTGTACTCGGAACAATTCCCATATATCGTAATTCCATACCGTATAACTGATTCTCCTAAAGATCTGAAAATAGTTCTCCGCAAGTTTACAGAACATAAACTTTTTAGCTTGTAAAGATACGCCGATACCACCAGCATTCTCTTAATAATATATTCGATTTGCTGGTTCCAAAGGATATGTTGATCAAATATTAACCCCAAATATTTAACCGAGGAGTCATAAGGTAATGGTCTACACGTGCAAATATGTTGAGCATGATCATGGAGGTGAAGATATATGTTTGGTACTAGAGTAATTTGTTTATGAGGAGTACGAAAACAGACTAATTTAGTTTTATTGACGTTCACAGAAATGAGATTACTTGAGAACGAGTTAACTAATAAATCTATATTTCTTTGAAGCAGCGGAACCGCCTGGTTATAGTTGTCATGCGGTAGTAATAAAACAGAATCATCCGCGGACTGAAACATTCTAGATCGTAGCTGTAATAACCCTAGATCATTCACATATATATTAAACAATAACGGACCTAGTGTACTACCCTGTGGCACGCCGCAATCGACTCTGAGTTTTGTACTAATGCTGCTTCCAATTTTAACCTTCTGAAACCTGTTTGTTAAGTAGTCAGTAAAGAATTTCTGAAACGGGCCCCTGAAACCATGCTTATTGAGTTTTGATAGGAGGAGTGAGTGATCAATTGTATCAAATGCCTCGGACAAGTCCAAAAACAAGGCAAGGGCTACTTTATTATTTTCAAGCGTTTCCTTAAGAGAGTCCGAGAAAACTTCAAGTAATGAAATAGTGTTCCTTTGTTGCCTAAAACCGTACTGCCCGTCGTTCAATAACGAAAATCTCTCACAGAAGCCATTCATACATATTTGTACCCATTTTTCGAGAATGTGAGCAATTGTTGGTAATATTGATATCGGTCTATAGTTTCCTAATTCTTTCTTACTACCCTTTTTGTATAGCGGTCTCACTATTGACAATTTTAGTCCATCCGGTATTTTTCCTGTTGTCAGGCATCCGTTAACTATAGCGAGGAGGACCAGTTTTAGGCTTGAAAAATTGTAGCGCAAATCCCTAATACGAATTTGGTCTATACCAGGCACTTTCGTTATTGACATTGAATTAATGATGTTCATGAGATCGTACTCGTTTATTTCTGGTAGATGTGCTGAATTTACACAGTCATTTTGGTCAGCCGGTTTATCATTTACATGCACCGCTATCTTTTGCCTTAGGGCTTGTACGGTACTAATGGAACTGTTGTTGAAAGATTCGGCTAGTTCAGTGTAGTTATCTAATGCTGGAAAATTCTTCCTAATTGTATCGTCAGTGTTACTTTTTTTTTCTTGCACATCAACTCATTCACGAGGTCCCATGTTTTCCTTGGGTTTTTTGCAGAACTAAATTTGCTAGTATAATGATTTCTTTTGGCTAATCTAATTTTAGCAGTTAACTTATTTCTTAACACGCGATATTCGGCTTTTAAAGTGGTATTACCCGGATTTTGTTTACATCTATGCCATAACCTGTCTTTCAAGTGGGATAGTTCTAAAATCTCTTCATTAATCAAGACATTTTCTTGTTTTCTTTGCTTCAATTTTACATTTTTGACAGATATTTTATATATCTCTTTAAATTTATCAACGAGTAAGTCGTAAACGGTAACATGGTCATGTACTAATAATGAATCCCAGTCATACATACTGATAAGGTGGTCTACCTTTTTGTTATCTAAAACGGTTTTAAATGCACTCTGGTTTGACATTTCATTTTTTGAGCTTTCACCCAATACTGCTAGTGCTACTAAATAATGATCAGCTACCTTCTGTTTAATTACCGCAGGCACTAATGTTGCATTACTAATTCGTATTACTATGTGATCAATGCATGACTTAGTTATTGTACCGCCATAATATTCTTCTCTTGTGTAATCGCCTATCACGTTCTCGAGCCCGAAGGAGGAAAGCGTGTCTAAGTAGTTTTTAACTCCATACTTATTCTCATTTAAGACATCTATGTTAAAGTCACCAGCCAGTATGATATGCGGATTGTTATCAAATTGGCGCAATAATGGTGAGAGTTCCTCGCAGAACATTTTTATATTAGAATTAGGCGGTCGATAAACTGCGCATACAATGTAAGAAATAGATGCCTTGTGAACAGAAATTGCGCATAGTTCTGCATACTCAAGGGAAACGTTAATTCTTTCCGACAAACAGCTATCATTTATAAACATCAGCAAACCTCCTCCCTTTTTTCCTTCCCGACAAAGACAGTACGAATGAAAACCAACCAAACTATATTCCACACACGCTTCCTCTTCGATGTTTATTTCACTTAAAATCAATACGTCCAGAGACGACAGTTTTCCAGACAACAGAACCAATAGTTCGTCCCAGTGTTTGCGCAAACTTCTAACATTCACGTGTATCAGACTGAGTTTTCGATCGCTACTATCGTTTTCTGCTAGCAAGTGTGCGATAAGACTCTCCCATTCTTGAATGGTGACGAATGGACTTTCCATTTCTATGTTATCTTAGCTATGTCTCTTTCGCATTCGATGCGAAGAGCACCGGCGCGTTCTTTTTGCCTCACAAAGATTTTACCATTTCGCACCCACACAAACTTATATGACTTTGCTTTTGCGCATTCCTTAGTAGCCCACAGCAGACTTTTCAGTGTTTTTGTTAGATTTTCGTTAATATAAATTTTTTCATTCCGCAAGGTCACGCGCTTAGTCATCCAGAGGTCCCTTGTTCTCCTTTCCACAAATCTCACCAGGAGTGGCGCCGTTTTTCCTTCCCTAGCCCCTAGGCGGTGAGCAGCCTCAACGTCCTCAGGGGCAAGTTGCGGCAGCTCGAGTTTATTGGCCAAGTTCTGTACAACTTCCAACATATTCTCGTTTGGTCGTTGGGCGATTCCATGAATTTCGATATTTTTGCGCCGGGAGTTCTGCTCCGCGTTATCCACTGTTATCTTTAGTTCCCTGATTTGCAGGTCCTGCTCGGTTACTTTAGCTTCTAGTTGACCCGTCCTCTTTGTCAGCTCTTTGATAGTAGCGCTCTGCTCATCCAGTCGTTTAAGAAGTTCATCGTACTTCCCTGACAGGGTGCTCATCGATGTATCAATTGCTTCGACAGTTTTCCCATGCGCATCTAGCTTCGTCATGATTTCATCGTCTTTACTGCTTTGTTTTTCTAGAGATTTTTCAACGCCTTCCATCCTGTTCAGGATGTCAGTTAGTTTCTTATAAATATCTTCGTTTGTGGGCAGCAGCTTATCTATATTCAGCCCGCGGAAGCCACTCGAAGTTGCCCTCTCCCCTTCTTCGGGGCCGCGCTCATCGGACGATTCATACTGACGGGAACCATGAAGTTTGCACGTGTTACATTTCCACGCATTGACGCTCTCTGCCGTCATTGCCTGCAGGGACTTTTTCGTAACGCCAGAGCACTTCCCAGTATGGTACTTGTTTTCGCATTCTGAGCACTTTAAACTGGGACCCCCTGCTGGCAAAGAATTCATACATGCAATACATTCGTTTTCTCCCGCCATATCACAGTTTTTAACGCAACAAACACTGATAGGCAGACCAGCGAAATGCAAACCCGTAGGCTCCCGCTAAAGTATTGAGTCAAAATCAAGCTTACCTAAAACAGAAAAGGCAGTGCTCAGGGTGTAAGCCCTGACCCGGCAAAGACATCCGCTGTCGCCGCATTTCCGAAGCCATCAGACGAGAAAGCCATAAGAAGATTTCTTGGACTGGGCGCTTACTACAGACGTTTCGATCGCGATTTCGCCAAAAGTTATGCATCGCTCACGCATCTGACGAAGGACGACGTAAACTTCCAGAGGGGGGGGGGGAGGAGGAGGAGCAAGAACAAGCGTTCAACGAACTGAAAGAAAGACTCCAGTCGCCCCTTATTTTCGGACACTTCGATCCAGCAGCAGAAACGGAAGTTCACACGGACGCCAACAACGCCGGACTCGGCGCGGTACTCGTCCAAAGGCAAGACGAAGAAGAAAGGGTGATCGCTCACGCAAGTCGGGCACTGTCCAAGGCAGAGAAAAATTACTCAACGACCGACAAGCAATGTCTCGCTGTCATCTGGGCATTAAACAAGTTCCGACCGTACCTGTACGGGATCCCGTTCCGCGTTTTCACGGACCACCACGCTCTCTGTTGGCTCGTCAACCTCAAAGACCCGTCAGGACGCCTCGCTCGCTGGAGTCTCAAAATACAAGAATTCGACGTAACTATTGTGCATAAGTCTGGCCGCAAGCATAACGACGCCGACTGTTTGTCTAGGGCCCCAGTCGAATCTCCTTTTGACAGCACCGACGACGATGATGACGACTGTTTTCTCGGCGCAGTTACAGATACCGACATGGGAACACTTCAACGAGACGACCCGGAACTTTGCGCCGTGATCGACCGCCTCGAAGGTCAAGGAAGTTCAGTTCCACGAGTCTTGGCCCGAGACTTGCCAAGCTTCGTTCTGCGGCGAGGCGTGCTTTTGAAGAAGAACTTCGGAACAAGCAACCCTGCCTGGCTGCTGGTGGTTCAGGCCAGCGTGCGAGAAAAAATCTTTCAAGCCTGCCACGACGACCCGACGGCTGGACACCTCGGCTGCAGCAGGACGCTCGCCCGGATTCGTTACAAGTACTACTGGCCGAGACTCGCAAATACCGTCCATCTGTACACACTGTCCTGCCATGAGTGCCAACGACGTAAAACGCCTCCGACGAAGCCAGCAGGACTTCTGCAGCCGATTCCTGCCACAACTACGCCCTTTCAGCAGGGTAGAATGAATTTACTTGGCCCTTTTCTGCCGTCCACATTGGGAAACCGCTGGATAATCGTCGCCACAGATTATCTCACATGGTACGCCGAGACAAAAGCCCTTCCATCGGAAACAGCGGTTGAAGTCGCCAAGTTTTTCGTCGAGTTCATTCTCCTTCGACACGGCGCACCTGAAGTGCTCATCACAGATTGCGGGTCACCTATCATGGCACAGCTGACTCAAGAAGTTCTTCGGCTCAGTCACACCAGCTATTGACGAACCCCCGCCTATCATCCACAAACCAACGGGCTAACAACGGAGCGGCTCAACAAGACGATCGCCGTCATGATCTCCATGTACGTCGACGTAGAGCACAAGATTTGGGACGAGGTGTCGCCGTAAGTCACGTTTGCGTACAACACAGCGGTTTAAGAAACCACGGGAATGACACCATTCCAACTGGTACACGACCGGACGGTTACCACGATGCTCGACACCATGTTGCCTCACGTGCCGGCCGACGATGGGAACGACGACACTCAACTGATCTCGCAACGCGCGGAAGAAGCTCGCCAACTTGCAAGAATCACGATTCATGAAAAACAGCGAGTCGGCACACGCCGGTATAACCTACACACTTAAAATTTTTACACCCTTATTCGTGTAAATGGCTCGTCCTCTGGCTAACGCCTTTATTCGTGTAAGGGTGTTAGTCGCCGGAGGTAAAGAAAATCGTGTAGCTGCTAACACCCTAAAAACAATATGGCGACCAGTATGCGACAGGCGATACGATTAAAAGGCTTGGCGAGCCGTACGCGGCTTCTCGCCGGAGCGAGAGCTTACGGCTCGTACGCTCGTTTGGTGTCATCTGTAGGCGCAAAAAACTTTCCAAACATCTCTATGTCAAAGCGCCAACACCGCAAGTAATACGAGTAAGGCCGAAATCGCTGGAGGCTGAACAGCCGAGATTGTTCCCGACGTCTCGCTCGGCCTGCTCAATGCGGGTCGCATTTTAATCGCATCAGAAGCGTTTATAAAGAAGGGATCACTTTACAAACACTGGCATGCTGGCTTTATTGAACACAACGCCCACTTGCCGTGAGCGAC
The DNA here is from genome assembly GCA_013358835.2 of Ixodes persulcatus. Taxonomy (NCBI): domain Eukaryota; kingdom Metazoa; phylum Arthropoda; class Arachnida; order Ixodida; family Ixodidae; genus Ixodes; species Ixodes persulcatus. The sequence continues at coordinate 44,022 of JABSTQ010005286.1, forward strand.
AACGAATCGCTCAGACACCCTCTGTCGACAGCGGCTAGGAGGTATCGCACTCGCGCTCCGTGTGACTTTCGATCAACTAATGCCCGTGCTCACCTCTGTTACGTGTGTTATCCACTCATGGACATCTGTGCGTGAACAGCGGTATTCAGCATCTAGAACACGCGCTGGGCAAGCCGCTTAACCTCCTTTCGTTACAATCGGGCAGCATAACACGGCGACACAGCCACACAGCCACACAGCAACCAGCGGGATTAAATCGGAGCAGCACTGATAACGCGACGGATGGACTAATGGCATCCAGCCCTCGAATAGTTATAGATCACCAACTGCCACACTTTTCAAACTGGGAGGCGACAACCCCCATCTAGCGACGAAAATAAAAGTTATAAATATTTGAAGAAAAAAAAGTAGCAATTCTTACGACTACCTGTCGCTCCATATGAGCACTCACGCAACGGACATACACAACACTGCACATGCATACACAAACAAGCAAATACAAACACGACACGGACAACACAAAACAATACTACTTCCATAATACTGATACAAACGGAGGAGTGCCCCGAGCGGTATATATGCCCTCCATTTTCGCGCATCGGTTAGCCCAGTGGCCACGCTAGTCTTAATAAAGATATGAAAAGATTACGCCAATATTATTTCCCAATAATATTTTTCCTGCATTTGTCTTAGGTAGGTACATATATCCCTTAATAACCTCTTACACCATAATGTATTATAATGATACGCACCTAACTTCTTATAACTCAACGTGAGTGAAAAGAAAAAAAAATCGTGTGAATTCTGTCTGGCAACCACACTCGCGGCGTGGTTGCTATGGCGACGCTGTCGGTACGCGCGCCGGCAGCCGTCCAGCTGGTTCGGCTGCGGCGGCTGTGGCGGAGTGCACGAGTCCACGGTGAACGCCGCGAACGCAATCAAGAAAAGAAAGCGTCGACTAGAGAGAGACCTGGAGAAAAAAATCCTGCGAGTGGGCAGGAGCTGGGCATTGCAGAAAGCAATAGAAGGCTAGGACGCACACGGAAGCTGTACGTAATCGAGTTTCCGCCCGTTCGCTGCCAAATTCTCCATAGTCTTCTTCTTCTTCCGCCCGTTCGAAAGGGAACTGGGATTCCCGCCGTGGCTTCAGTGGCTTCATCGGAGGGAACTGTCAACTGAATTATACTTCGTTTCACGTTATGTGCGAGCGAAGTCAAAGCTAGAAGCGCGAGCCCAACGCTCTGAGCGTTCCGGCTTCGCATGTGCGCTCGTGCACTACAGGCGCTGTTACAAGCAGCATGCTCGCGCTTGTAGCGTCGACTTCGCTCGCACATAAGGTGAAACGAACTATCGTTCCAAAACGTGTGGTCTCACCATTTTGAGCAGAAGTGCGTGAGTAACCGATGCTATTTTCGTGGTCGCTTGCACGTAAACAACCAAGGAGCTTGTACACAACGCACGCATTCATCTGGCTTGAAAACAACTTAATCGTTGGCTTGGCTTGGATGTCAGCTGCCCATTGTGCTTACTTGAACTTCACGAAATCCGCTAAATTGAGCGGACTGCCTCTTGACTTTTGCGTGTTCTGCTGTCGGAGCGTATGTCTGCAATTCGGTGGTTTCCGAGTTTGACAACTCCAAAATCATGGGTGTACCACCGCAACACCCTCTTAACACGATTTCGGTAGCCGCAGGGTGTAAAAAGGATGTACGAAGGGTGTAGGCCTTTCCGTACACGCTTGAATATTCAAAAATCATGTAAAAATGGTGTAGGAAGGGTGTAAGCTCGGAAAAACACCCTTTTAACACGAACATGGGTGTTGAAATTTTTAGTGTGTACCTCGCCGGGATGTCCACTTTCGACCCGGAGACCGGGTATGGGTGTGGACACCGATAGGGCGCCGCGGTCTCAGCGAGAAGCTTCTCAAACGCTATTTCGGACCCTACAAAATCAACCAACGCCTCGGCGATCTGAACTACGAAGTTCTACCCCACGGAACGCGCCCACCTGCAAGACGCCAGCCACGACCTGAGGTGGTGCACGACATCCGGCTCAAGCCATTATACGAACGATAGAAATGTGGACAGTCATCAAAGAGTGAACTACATGTGAATTGTGAACTGTGGCTCGCGACTCTACTATACTTTTGTTGTGTATTTGTGTTTTCATTTCGTGCTGCATCGGGACGATGCACTTTTTTAAGAGGGGGAATAATGCCGCGAGCGCAGCTGACTGAGTAGGCAGCGCGCTCGTGGCCTAATCGTTACCGCGCGTGCCTTCCACTCAGAAAGCCAGGGTTCGATTCCTGGCGCATTTTTGGTTGACTCTAATGTAATGTTCTGGTAAATTCGAGAACCGTGTTGCTGATTCGAGTTTAGAATGTTCTACACGCCGAACCTTCTAGGAGCCCACGTGTGTACAAAAGGGGCTCCGTGTGGCCAGCCGGAGTCAGTTTCGCCCCAGTCTTCGACTCTGCTCTTTCGCCGACTTCGACGCCCGCGACGCTCCGCCGTTATCGTCTGTTTTTTTTGTTTTTTTGGGCACAAGTTCGCCCCCAATAAACGTTTCAGTTTCCCCAGTTATTCTTTGTTTCCTCGCCCGTCCATGCGTGACATTTTCATGCCGAGTTACCCATTCAAGTCTAAGATTCGTGGATCTTAGACTTGAAGGGTTAACCCGGCATGTACGAGAGGGGACCCAAAAGAAACCGAACTAATTCTTTTTGAAGCAGAGCTTTTGCAGTACCGCGTTTTGCCGCCAGGAGTTGATAGAGCGAACATTGCTGAGTCATTAGGCCTAATTCCGTCCTTGAAGAAGGTTAGGACTAGTTGCGGCTGGGTTTATAGTGACAAGTGTTTCGTGTGGGCGTCGTTTTTGCAATGTCTGATTTCTGTGAACAGCGTGCGGCGGTTAAATTCTGTTTTTTGCTCGGAAAAAGTGGAACAGAAACTATTGAACTGTTAAAAACGGCGTACAAGGACGATTCCATGGGGAAAACTCAAGTGTTTGAGTGGTTTTCGCGTTTCAAGAATGGCGACATGTCAATTCATGACAACCCTATTGAAAATAACCCATCAGCCTTGATGTGTCCTGGGACGCTGTTAGCCCTTCAAACCCTTTAGACCCGTCAGCCCTTTAGACCCATCAACCCTTTAGACCCGTCAACCCTTTAGACCCGTCAACCCTTTAGACCCATAAACCCTTTAGACCCAACAACCCCTTAGACCCATCAACCCTTTAGACCCATTAGCTCCTCAGAAATTGAATGCTCTATTCTTCGATTCATAATTAGGGTACAACACTATCAAGGCTACTGACACGCGCATGTGGCTTCATCAAGTGCAAAGGTATGCATCCAAGTCATCTCTTTGGTCGTCAAACGACGGCATTAGCTTATGGGGACTGAAATACTGTGACGCAGTAACTCGATGGGGTCCTTCACCACCGCCCGCACCATGCCTGTCACTTGCCTACCCCTCGGCATACATGTACGTAACGCGTTACAAGTAACGAGTTACTTGTACCTAGTTACTATTTTCGGTAACGAGTAACGTATTTAGTTACTTTTTTAGAAAAGGAACGAGTAACGGTATTTAGTTACTTTGAAGGCCAAGTAACGAGTAACGGTATCTCGTTACTTTTGAGGAGTAACGTGTACAACACCGCTTAAACGGCCTTGTTTTTATTCTAGCCTGAGTATGCGTCTATTGTGACAAAGGCAGATGGGCAACCCGAAAAACAACTAACCAGTATGACAGTACAGCAACGTATATCGCTGAACACGTCAGTCGAACGGTTCGATCCTGACGTGTCCAGCGATAAACGTTGCTGTACTGAACTCTACAGCTGGGAATGTCCTTCACCCAGCGAGCACAATCAGGTTTGTTGGTCGAACCTTCTAGAGACGGGTACGGACCGAATGTAAACCCGGAGGTTGCAAACACGGGGAGGCACATAACCCATTACCCGCTGTCCTCAATGAAGGCGCAGTTCTCGAAGATTCACCAGCTCTTCCTGAAGCACAACACCGCCGTTCCTTCGAGCGCGTCGCTAGAACGACTCTTCAGCGTCGCCGGAGATGTATTTTCAAGGAAGCGGGGAAACATAACTGATGAAAACTTCTACAGGCAGCTGCTGCTGAAGGGCAATGACTACTAAAAAGAAAACAATAAACTATGAAACAAAAACAGTTGTGTATTTGGTCGTCAAAGTAACGTGGAAAGTAACTCGTTACTTTTGAGGTAACTCACGCGTTCCTTTTGAGAATCGGTAACGAGTAACGTATTTAGTTACTTTTTGAGCGAGTAACGAGTAACGGTATTTAGTTATTTTTTTTGGGTAACGTGTACATGTCTGCCCCTCGGCCTCAATCACCCTAAGCTTAAGCTGGAGCGTTCTCTCCGTTATTTCCTCCAGTTCCGCTTTCTTTCAAAGAGCTTCTCGTTCGGCCACTCTGTCATCTCTTTGCCGAGCTCGTTCCTGGTCAACCCATGTTCGTAATTCTGTTTCTGCCGCGTACGCTACCCTATTGAAAATATTTCTAAAGGGCCCGTCAGCCTTGAAGGATTATGGGACCGCACAGGCCTTCAAAACCCTTCAAAAATACCCTACAGAAAAACCCTTCAGGGATACTCCATAGAAAAACCCTTTAGCCCCACAGCCCTTCCACCCGTCAACCCTTTAGACGCCCAAATGACTGTGAACCATACACGAAAATGCAGTTCAAAACATATTGAAAATTTATTGCAGACACTTAGTTTTACATGCATATTATAACTCAAAAAGGCGATAAAAAGCAACGTTTGTTCAAACCCGGCGCAAGGAGCGGTAGACGAAAGAGATATCAAAGAGGGACAACTGACTTCTTTATCACAAAGAAAAATATCTTTCAAAGTACTCACGAGTCACAATGCCGCTGGGTATATTCCTGATATACGGTAGTTCAGCTAATAAAACCGAGCAAGTGCACCTCACGGACACATACACAGTCTCAGTAAGCACGTTTAGCGAAAACCACGAACTCTCAAGCAGCACTCGCCGCCGGTGCGAAATCCTGAGCACAGTCACGGTTTCGTCCACGATGACGTCGCGCCGGCGTCTTTTTCGCTCGCTGGATGCTTCTGAGGTCGAACGGACGAAGAGGCGCAAGGAACAAGTCCGGACAGCGGCCGTCATCCACCGTCTCAGGACCCACTTCGCCATAATCCCGGTGCGCAGGCACAACATGCGGTGGGACGCTGACCCCGCCTGCCAGGCTTTGCAGCGAGTAAGCCGACACCGGCCACCATCTCCTTGAATGAGCCAACGCTCGAGCGGTGCTGAAGGCGGCCAACGCCGAACTGGAGTTCACCTGCGTAACCAAGGAAGAAACTGCACGGATCAAAACAGATCAAGGGGCGAGCTCTCAAAGCCATACTCACCTTTCTGGAGGAAGCAGGTCCGTTCCAGATATCCACAGCGGTAAGAACCAAACCGCCAACGAGTAGAAAGAAAATGGCTACAGCGGCATCCTGGCCGTCCTGCCTTCCTCACATCACCCTCTCCCGCCGGCCGCTGGCCAGGCACCAGGCAGTTCTGATCCCTCTCCCCATCGCCGGGCGGGGAGAGGTGCTGTTTGGCTTGTTTTTAGATGCGGAGCATCTCTTGCTCGGGTCTATGCAAGCTGCGCCCGTTCCCCATCACGTGACCGGGGCGGGGTCTGAGCGTTTTTCCCCCGGAGGAGGGAAAGGAGGAAAGTTTTCGGCGAGCGGGTCACAGCGCCAGGCCAGGCCTTTCTAGTGGGGTGAGCTTTCCCCGCAACTCCGCGGCCTTCGTTTTTTTTTTTTTTTTTATAGCATTTCCCGTCCGCTCGCGTCCGTTAGGAAACCTGCAAGCGCTGTTACGGCATTTTGCGCCGCCTTACCGTGCGGTCTGATTAGACTTTCAAAGTTACTCGCGCTACATCAGTTCACCGCTGTTGACTCCACTCGCCTCAAAACGCCGCTCGGCCAACACTACTCGGCCGGCGCCTCGTCAATTCTCCACATGAGGCGGTCGCCCTCAGTGGCCTCCTTGGCGACCGAACAGCCGGCAGTGACAGACAGGTCCAGGAGCCCACTCGTATTTGATAGAAGAGCAGTAATAAAAATAGGACCGTACACACATACGATCGGCATTCTCCAAATACTGTAAACGACTAAATTTTCGCGAGGACCTAATTTTCGCGAATTTTGCGAATCGCTTACATTTCGCGAAAAATACGTCCCGCGAACAATTCGGGCAATATGTGAACGCTACGGAAGCCACACTCAATTCGCGAAAATTAGAACCCGCGAATAATTTCAAATTCTCAGCTTCGGCCCGATTCGCGAAAACTTGAGCCCGCAAAATTAAGTCGTTTACAGTACTTATTTTTTTCCCGTCGCGTACAATAAGCAGCTATGTTCTAATTCTCCGAAATGTGTTTTCTGCACCTAAGCCGTTGCCCACAGACATCTCAAGAAGCCTGAAGGTTTTCCCGACCCCATTAGAAAAATTCTTGGCTGGCTTTCAGACATTTCAAGGCATTGTAAAGGGCACTTCAGACATTACAGGAGAGCCTCTGACGGGGCTAGCGAACCCACCAGGAAATATTGGTGCCCCCTTCAAACATCTCAGAAATTCCTGAAGTCCCCTTCACACCCTTTAAAAAAATCCTGAAGTCCCATCAGAGCGATTTTCAATAGGGTAGTTATTGTCAGGTTCTTTATGGTAAAAAGAAAGGAAGCTCAGAGGTCCCTCTGATTTTTGATATCAAAGAAATATATTTGCACCCAGTTGTTCTACTTTCTGAATCCCCGCAAGGAAAAAAAAAGGAAACTTATGAGCAAATAAATAAAAGAAAAGGGCGTTCATCCAAAGTTCGACTTGCCAAGGTTGGCACTGGTTTACGCTGGTGGTAGAAGCCGGTGTCGTTTGGCTCCAGCAGCCGGCGTACCGATGGTGACCAGTCAACCGGTTGTTGGGATGGCTTTGCCGGTTCGCTCTTGAGCCAGGCTTGCCGTTCAGAGTTGACGGTGAGGACAGGTCGGCAGACTTCTAGGGATGACAGCTTTGGCGGCGTATTCCGGAGCCAAGCTTTGCCGAATGCGTCCGCTTCCGCCCTGAATCTCCTCGTTCCTCTCGACTTCCTTTTCTTTCCTCCCCTTTTATTCTTGTCTCCTTTCATTTTCTTCCTCTTTTTGTCGCCGTATTGATCACATCATTACAACACGCAGTCATAATTTTTGCCTAGTATTTTAAGCACTAAAAATGTTGAATTAGGAATTGCATACAAATACAACTGGCAGGCTACAGTTTTTCTTAAGGCCGGTTCAAACACTTGCGTTTGAGTGCGTTTGACTGCGTTGCGTCGAGAACCGAATGCGAGTCACCGGCACATCTGTGCTTCGTATGAAGCGTGGAATCCAATTCGAGGAATCATCTTGGCACGCGATATAAGCAGCAGGGGTGTGCTGGTTTCTCATAGCCGCAGCGCAGTCAAACGCAACTGTCTGAACCAGGCTTTACTTCAACAAACTTCTGCGAGTTGCTTGTAATTGTTTGACGGGTGTGTTTGAAGGCCCCACAGACATTTCAAAAAATCTCTTAGAACTTTCTAAAGGGCATTTCAAACCCTTTAAGAAAGATTCTGATGTGGCCCAGAACGCATCAAGGAATCTTAAAGGGTCCTTCAAACCTTTTACGAAATCTTTAAAGTGCCCCTTAGACCTTTTAAATGGTTTTGACAGGCCCTTTAGACTTTCTTAAAGGGTACGTCAAACCCATCAAAACGTTTTGATGGGCCCTTTAGACTCCCTTGAGGGGTACGTCAAACCCGTTAAACATTCTTGAAGTCCCCCTCAAACCTTTTAAAAAGTTTTGAAGGGCCCTTTAGACTTATTTTCAATAGGGAAACCTCGTTCCGGTCGTCCTTCCACGGCACGAACACGTGAAAACGTTGAAAAAATTCGTGCAATCATCACCGAAGATCGACGACGGACCATTGACGAAATTGTGGAGCTGTCGGGAGTGAGTTGGAGTTCATTGCAGCGAATTCTGACAGAAGATTTGGGAATGAAAAGGGTGGCTGCCAAATTCGTGCCACGACTGCTGACTGCTGAACAAAAGTAAGGTCGCGTGGAAGCATGCTGTGCTTTGAAAGAAGAGTCCCGAAGTGACCCAAACTTTTTTTCAAAAGTTATTACAGGTGACGAAACTTGGTGCTATGGTTACGATCCTGAATCAAAGCAACAATCAAGCCTGTGGAAGACTTCAGGTTCGCCTCGCCCCAAGAAAGCTCGTCAGGTGAAATCAAACATCAAAACAATGCTGATTAGTTTTTTCGATGTGAAAAGAGTCGTCCATTCAGAGTTTGTTCCGCAGGGTCAGACAGTTAACCAGGCTTTCTACTTGGAGGTTTTGAAAAGATTGCGCAACAGTGTGCGGCGGAAGCGGCCCGATTTGTGGAAGTCGGGTGACTGGTTTTTCCATCATGACAATGCCCCGGCTCACACTGCCTAGTCTGTACGACAATTCTTGACCAAAAATGGTATGACCCCTGTTCCTCACCCCCCATACTCACCCGACCTTGCCCCGTGCAACTTTTTTTTGTTTCCTAGAATGAAAAGAGAAATGAAAGGAAAGCGTTTTGCTGACGTTGCTGAGGTGAAGAAAAAAACGACGGAGGCGCTGTCAAGCATCACAAAAGATAAATTTAAACAATGTTTCGACACATGAATTAAAAGATCAGACAAGTGTATTAGTGCAAGTGAACAGTACTTTGAAGGAGATTGAACGTTTGTACTTGAAATGGGAATAAATAAATGCAAAAAATTTAGTTCGGTTTCTTTTCGGTCCCCCCTCGTATGCTGGTCTTATGAGCCTTGAAAGAAAAAAAAAACAGTCCTCCCATTCCACCCAGCCCACTCCCAGCTCATGAAGAGGAGCGTAGAGCGGATATGTCTAAATACTTCAATCACGAAGTCATGCAAGCATGCAATTGAAAAGAGCTTCAACGGGCCAATCGCAAGGTTAAAGTCCTTAGGAATGCGCCAATTCGTTATTGACTTCGGTGATTGAAAGTCTCCTCCATCAGATCAAACAAAATGGAGGCGTGATAAAAAAAAAATTTAGGGACAAGACAAGAAGACCGGTGGTAGAGCCATACGTGCCTAAGTGCTCTCATGGCCTAAAGAGGGGAGCAAACATAGTTAACGTAGTTGTAGTCTTTTCAGTCCAAAAAAGCTCTATGTCACGTGAACAGAGGTAAACTGGGCTTCAAGTTATACAGTAAACTGCTCCAAAAACCAAAGGACGAAATTTGTGTCCTGTGCGGAAGGTGTCATTCATTCCTTTCCACTTTCCTGTGAGGAAGAGTACATAGGGCAGACAGGACGGTATCTTAATGACCGCCTTCGAGAGCATGGCAACTACATCGTCAACGTCAACTCGGGACATTTAGGAATTCACTGTAGGGACTGCGGGTGTTCGGCGTTTTAAAGGATTGGGGTGCACCGATTTTAAGGTTAAAAAAATTTGCATCTCGTCATTTTTACATTGTTTATCGTGTTCCGGAGGATAGAGAAAACATCTCCTTTATTAAAAAAATGTCACGATTCCGCTGCATAATCGCAAAAGCAAAAATCGAGCTTTTTCCCTCACCTGCAGCCGCGAGTGGCAGCCGAAGGAACTAGGGCGACAAGCTTACGTGGCCTCACTCGGCTCTAAGCTGCAAAAAATAACGCCCGCTTAATATCAGCAGAGAGAGGGAGAGGAAGCGTCCTCCGAGAGAGCAGCCGGAAAGCTACACGGCACCTCGAATTACGTCACTAGGAGTGCGACCAGGTGTGATCCTGAAGGCTGTGAGTGAGTTGAGGCATAGCAGAAATGCCAATATATATAATTTTTCTTTACACAACAACTAGGACACTCAGGCGAAATCGGTTTTGTATTCTTTACTTCAGAAGTGTCAGAAGACAACTTCCACAAATTTTGACCGAAGTCCGGGAATCGCTGACCCCCTCTTTATAGAAGTGTACTGTAGTACGCAAGAGTCCCAACCAACTCACCAGGGAAATTATAGAAGCAGAAAGCATTGAAAGACGGAATGACAGGTATTTCAGCAGCTTACATAACTCTTTCAACAAGAGACCTAGACTATTTGGCCAAAGGGACTCTCAGGCAGCAAGAAAATATGCTTTAATATTTTAATTTTTTTAATGTAATTTTTTTTCAAAGGATTTGTAAGGAAATTTTGAACTTTTTTATATTTTTGGGTTAGCATCTCGTTTTTAGTGCCTAAAAAAAGTCGTTCATTGTAAGTAAATGAAGAAGATAACAAATACAAACCAAGAGTTGTGAGTCAGCGCTGAGCGACTGCATTACTTTCTAATGTTCCTGTGTCCGTGTGCATTTTTCTTATGGTGCGCTGTAAAGTTAAATACCCCTCCCTACACTGAGCCGTTTACCTTACATAGGTCATACTAACCAGTGATCAACAACAAGCATCGCTAACGGGCGTACCTGAGTCTTGAGTGCTTTTTGTGGTCGAATTTAACTTCACGTCAGCACGAACATCAATGATGTAACCACCTCGGCCCTCTGGCACCAGATTAGCCAAGTAAACGCCGTCGCCTGCTTTCAAATCGGCTCCTGCGTAAGCAAAGAGCATACGATTGGTGTTTTGGTCTCCAACTGCAAAATTTCAGGAGAAAAAAAAAAAAAAAAACGCAGAATGGGCGAGCGCAGTTAACCTTGTTTAGAGTTCAAGGTGGAAGACAAAACCCTACCAGGAAACGTTTTCATGCTCATGGAGAGTCGGCTATTTGGCGTCGTAATGCATTGTTCAGAACATTGAAAAATGAATATATATATATATATATATATATATATATATATATATATATATATATATATATATATATATATATATATATATATATATATATATATATATACATTTTGTAATCACTCCTTTGCATAATCTAGCGCATTCATAAACGTTTGCAATGTATTCATGAGGTTGAGAATTTTGTACATTGGTACTAGCCCCATGTTGACTTAAAAACGTTAGACCAAATTGCGAACTAAAACATGCTTTTTGTGCAAGGCTGGTCAAAATATTACCCGGTAAAACTCCGCCATCTGCGTTAATGCCTTATTTCGATATTGTTTCTTTTACGTTTTTCACACTGAAAAGCATAGCGACAGAGCCCCAGCACGCAACCGATCTCGCCAGACCGCCAATCTACTACCGCGCGATAAGTACGCCTCCTATGGCAACCGTCACTTTGGGTGCCTACATGTTTCTGCCGCTCCGCTGGTTAGGGTAGCGACAACGTTTGTGATACCTGTTGCCGACAAGCCATTGTCGCCTACCTTGCTACCATCGCAACCTCCGCTGTTTTCTTCGACCATTTTGTCACACTCGCCGGTCGTGCGCTCGGACTACGCCGCTAATCCTCGTTAGGGCTAGGGAGCGCCCACCGCTCTCGTTCCGACGGCGAGGTTTCGACGTGCACTGCCGGTTTGTGGCGTTTTACTTTGTCGCGGGAACTTGCGTCTCATTAAAAGCAACGTACACTTCCTGCTCGCAACTTCAAAATACGAAACACCCGAAGAAAGAGCGCGACAGCCACCATGATTGCCATCCCGCTGGGCCTCCGACTCCTCTTATGAACGGAAACGAAAGTGGTCTCCCAGTATGGCCAGTATTTCGAGACTACAGAAACTCAACCTTGTTTACGTTTAGCGAAATAAGAAGCAGGAACAAATGGCGGTGGGAGAGGATCTGGGAAAGGGTAACAAGACGTTGGCGCCACCCTAAAGCGGAGTGGAAACATGTAGGCACCCTACCGTCACTATGGCAAAGAAGCGTCTCCTGAACGCTTCGTTTCCTTGGTGACAGTTTTATCAAATTCCATTCCCTGAGTGCCAAAAGCATTACAAAAGTCAGGTGGGAAATAAGATGATTACATCTTAGAAATATTGTTAAAACATGGCCTCGATCAAATAGTCCGGGGACCCACAAGAACGTGTGGGCCACGAAATTCCATTTTAGATCTCTGCTTTCTTTCGACGTGCTTTCGTGAGTACGAGGTGTCTGTTGTAGACGAGATTTCAGATCATAAGCTGGTGCGTGTGACGGTAACACAAAATAGCCCCCCTCAAAAACAGAAAAAGAATACGGCACTCGTTTACAACTTTGAAAAAGCTGAGGACACAACTTTCTTAGATTATTTAGATTATTCTCTCGATTCTTTTCGCCAGGATGCTAACGTTGAAAGCCTCTGGAATCACTTTAAGGAAGCAGTAAACTACTGTCTAACAGCGCATGTTCCTCAGAGAATAAAAAGATTAATAAGACAAATCCTTGTGTCACTCGTGAGATCATCCACTTAAAGCGCAGATTAAAACGTAAGAGACTGTGTAAGCACTGGAACTTATTAGCAATTAGTTCTTTAAGCCGTGATGGGAAAAAGAAACTCAAAGATTCCAAAACTAGCTTCTTTGCAAATACGATGAATACGATTTTAAAAACGTCGCCTCATAAGTTTTGGCAACATCTGTCGCCTAAGCAGAAAGTTATAAAAGAAGTTTATGTGGACGGTGCTATTGGGCAGGAGATCGAACTATAGGGGGCGCTCTAACCCGTTTGTTGTCCCCATACTCGGTGTTTACTCAACACAAGGCCTGTGCACATGCCTAGAGGCCTTATGGGCATGTCCATGTCATCTTCCACAATAGAGCGCGGGGCACAGTTTAACCTAAAAAATATTAACAATCGACGAAGCGACGTTAAGTGCCGGATCTATCCTCAGAGAATGCGAGCTTGACCCACTTCGGCTTTTGTGCTGAGCTGGGACCGTGCATGCTGCATTGTTCATGCAGGCCGGGGTGGAAACAAAAGAGCCCCTCCTCCCCCTCGCCGGAGAACACAAACTCCAGCCGAACGCTGACGCCGCGTTCGGTTATGTCGGCCGAGCGCCGAGTCATTGTATTTGTTGTCCCCATCCGTGTAGTTCTAAAGTTAACCGCTTGGGCCGTCACGGTCGCTCCTCCTCCCCAATATGCGATAATCCGCCTACCGTAGCAAATGAATTCAATATCTACTTTCACACGGTTTTTTTCAGCGGGCACATCTGTAAATGACCTGACTGACAACAAACCCAGTCTGCAAACACAGCCTATTCAAATTACTTATGAGGGAGTGAGGGCCTTACTACTAAATATTGACATATAAAAATCGCCGGGACCAGATAAAATCCCAAATGAATCCGTGAGGCATTACTGCGAACCGGTTTCACGTTTTTTGACCATTATCTTTCAACAGTCGCTAAATATATGTTGCTTACCAAAGGATTGGTTAATTGCCAATGTTGTACCCATTCACAAATCGGGCAACCATCTTTAAGTTAAAAACTACCGGCCAATATCGTTGACATCAATAACATGCGAAATGCTCGAACACATGATTTCTAAACATCTCGTTGATTTCCTAGAAGACAAAAACCTTTTTTATGATAAACAACACGGTTTTCGCAGGAAGCTATCGACTATCACCCAGTTGTTTGAATCAACCCATCAGTTTGGAAAAGTGCTAAATGTTCGTGGCCAAGTAGATGTTGTATCTATCGACTTATCTAAAGCATTTGACAGAGTCACGCATACAAAGTTACTTGAAAAGTTATTTCTTCTTGGTGTTGATAAGAACTTGGTTCTCTGGATCAAATCATACTTATCTGATAGGACACAGTACGTTGAAAGTGACGGTCATGCGTCATCTGTTCTACCGGTCACGTCTGGCGTACCCCAAGGATCTGTTTTGAGGCCAGTTTTGTTTTTAGTTTATGTTAACGATATCGCTCAAGATATCGACCCAGCTGTAGAAGTGCGTTTGTTTGCTGATGATTGTTTGGTTTACATCCCCGTAGTAACTGTAGATGATCAAGCATTATTGAATGACTCTTTGACGACTATATTTCACTGGTGTGAAAAATGGGATATGCGAATTATTTTGATAAAACTACTTTCTTCGGCATAACCAAAAAGAAGTTTCCGTTGATGTTTTTGTATGAAATAAATCTAGTAGTCTTGCAACGTTCTAACACTATTAAGTATCTTGGTATTACTATCTCGGGTGATCTCAGCTGGAATACGCAGGTTAAAATGTATGTAATTCATCATATAGGAAACTTTGTTTTATGAGGCGATCTCTGGGAGGGACGAACTCCGATATCCGGACCAACGTTTATAAAACTCTAGTGCGCCCAACATTTGAATATGCGTCGATAATATGGGACCCCACGCACAAATCCAAATAGATAAAGTGGAGCGCATTCAAAGGCTGGAAGCAAGGTTTATCTTTTCTAAATACGATAGACACGAGTCTGTTTCGGCATTGTTGAGGGAAGCCCAATTATCCTCCTTAGCGTCAAGACGAAGAATTGCGCGGCTGAAGGGTTTTTATTTGTTGTATTTTAAATATCTCCATATAGACACGCAAACTTATATCAGATCTTCTGGAAGACGGTCTCGACGACTAAACAATGAATTGTCAGTTGACCCATTTATGCCCAATATTGTCATTTTTAAATATTCGTTTCTTGTCAAAACAATAGAAGAATGGAACAGATTACCCCCAAGTGTTTTTTCGGACGTCACGTCTGTTGAAGAATTTGAAGAAAAGTTGATGAACTGGTTTGCTGACGAGTAGTTGCACCTGTGAGAATGATTGTTCTATGTATAATTTCTTGTGTCACCTGTATTTTGTTTGATGTATTACTGTATCCACTCCTGCTATAACCCGCAAGGGTTGGCAGTATTTGAAATAAATAAATATATAAAATAAAAAAGGTTACAAAAGTTACAAAGATTATAAATGTTGCAAAGGAATTTTTTTTAAAATACGGGAACTTGGCGGCCCACGAATGCATGCAGATAAATGAATGAATGGCGCTAGTTAACGGGAATGGGCCCCATTTTCCCAGTGAAACGTTCAGGAAATCCCTTATAACTTTTTAAAAAGTGAGTAAGTAATAGCTTTATTTACCATGTATAAGCATGGTGGGGGCTGTGGAAAAAAGCTGTATAAGCAGCTTGACTGGTCCTTAGCCCCCCTAGGTGCATACAGTGGCGAGAAAGACATTTAAAAAGAACACATGAAATTATATAATATTACAAGGTACTTTCATCATAAAAATGGACAACAGACAAATATCAGCAATAGATCAAACAAGAATAACACTTGCCTATAAAAGAAGTTGGGAAATTGAACCCAAGAAAGGGAAAACTATCCAAAATATTTTAAGATGCTTCAACAGAATATATATATATAATTATTATATATTATTATTAGGTTACAAATATAGGGTGATTTAATGAGGAATGATTAGATACAGGATGGATAGTAGGGGTGACATTCGTCCGGGAACAGTCCGAGCTCTCTGAATGCTCGTCGAGCGCGCGCCACTCTGCGGTACCACTTCTTCTTCCTAACAATATTCGCCCAGTCGGTGCAGGCACCGGTCCTCTGGTGCGTATGAGAGGCTTACGTATCGCGACGATAGTAAGGCTTCATACGGCTTATGTGGACCACGTCAGAAGATCTTGAACGATGATCAAGGGGCGGGGTAACAGGCGCAACTTCGTAGTTGTTGAAAGAAAGTTGACGGACGACACGGAACGGGCCGACGAATTGCTTGAGGAGTTTTTGAGACTTGCCGGGTGCGCGCAAGGGAGACTACAAGAGAACTTCGTCGCCGTTGGCGTAGGTGGTAGGCAGATGACATGCATCGTAACGTAGCTTCTGGTGCTGCTGCGATTCTTGGGTGTGCATGCGGGCGAGTTGGCGAGCGTCCTCTGCTCTGGATGTGATCTCTGCTACGGACGGCTGAACCAAGGTGTCAGGTGTGCAGGGCAAAATGGTATAAAGAGGTGTGAAGGGTTCGCGGGCATAGAGGAGGTAGAATGGAGAGTAGCCGGTTGTAGACTGCCGTGCCGTATTATATGCATATGTTACGTAGGGAAGAATGATGTCCCAGTTGGTGTGATGGTCAGCAACATACATGGAAACCATGTCGGCAAGTGTGTGGTTCAAGCGCTCGGTCAGTCCATTTGTTTGGGGATGGTAGGCGCTTGTGACTTTGTGGACTGTGGAAGAAAGCCGAAAGACGTCTTCAAGGACTTGAGAGAGAAAGGGAGCGCCACGATCACTAATTATAAACTGGGGAGCTCCATGACGCAAGAGAATGGAGTGCAGAAAACAATTAGCAACTTCATCGGCGTTGGCGGCGGGTACAGAAGTTGTCTCAGCATAGCGTGTCAAATGATCAATAGTTACAATGATCCACTTGTTCCCGCTTGTCGACAGAGGAAAAGGACCGAGAAAGTCGATTCCTATAGGCTGGAATGGTTGGTATGATTGTGGAATCGGTTGTAGTCTACAAGAAAGCCTGGTGGTAGGTCTTTTCTTCGTCTGGCAGTCGTGACACGCCCGAACATATTTGTTGATGGTGCGGGTCATGCCCGTCCAGAAGTAACGACTCCGTATGCGGAAGTACGTTTTGGCAAATCCGGGATGTCCTGGCTGTTGCGTCGTCATGGTGAGCTTAGAATGACATCCCTTTGTAGTTGTCGGGGGATAACCAAAAAGCCAAGCGCGTCCGGTGGACGTCATAGTTCCGCCTATAGAGGACTCCATTCTTGAGTTGGAATAGGCGGGCACGGCGTAGAATTTGCGCAGGAGGGTTCTGATATAAGCCCAGTAAGTGGTGAATGATGGGGTGTAAGGAAGGATCAGACTGTTGTGCGGCAGCAATGTCGATGTAGTCTAAGACGGCCGTTGTTGTGTCGGGGTCGGCGCAAGGTGTACGCTGTGACGCAGGGGGAAGTGGGCATCCTGAAAGACTGTCCGCGTCGAGGTGTCTTTTGCCAGATTTGTAGTGCACTGTAATTGTGTAGTCTTGTAACTTCAAGGACCAGCGTCCACGACGTCCGGAAGGGTCTTTTAACGTTGTTAACCAGCATAACGCATGGTGATCAGTGACGATAGTGAAGTGTTTGCCATAGAGATGACGGAATTGAAATTGCCCAAACAACGGCCAGACACTCGCGTTCTGTTATACTGTAATTTCGCTCGCATTTTGTAAGCGTACGACTTGCATAGGCAATCACACGATGGACACCGAAGACGTTCTGGGCCAATACAGCGCCGATGCCGTGGCCGCTTGCATCTGTGCGGATCTCCGTGTCGGCGCCTGGGACGAAATGATCAAGAACTGGAACGGTCGTCAAGGCAGTCTTCAGGGCTTGGTAGGCATCGTATTGTTCGCGACTCCATTGGAAGGTCGCATTGTTACGGAGAAGTGAGTTCAGGGGCTCAGCGATGTGGGCGAATCCGGGTATGAATTTCCGAAAATAGGTGCAAAGACCGAGGAAGGCGCGCATGTCTTTCAAATGTTTGGGCACTGGAAACTCGGAAACGGCTTGTACCTTGGATGGGTCAGGGCGAATTCCGTCAGCGCTGACAATGTGACCCAAAACCTTGATTTGGCGTGCTCCAAAGACACATTTTTTTAGTTAAGCTGTAGGTGGGCTGATCGAAAAGCAGTCGAGGACGTGCTTTAGCCTGTTCGAGTGTTGAGAGAATGAACGGGAAAAACAATGATATCGTCTAGATAGCATAGGCATATTTTCCAGGTGAGACCACGCAGCACAGTGTCCATCATTCTTTCAAATGTGGCTGGGGCATTAAACAAACCAAAGGGCATGACGTTAAACTGATAGAGGCCGGCGGAGGTAACGAAGGCAGTTTTAGGTTTGTCTATATCCGCAACGGGTATATGCCAATAGCCACTGCGAAGGTCCATTGAAGAGAAGAAGAATGATCCTTGAAGAGTATCGAGAGTGTCGTCAATTCTGGCTAGAGGGTAGACGTCCTTGGAAGTAATTTTGTTAAAGCGTCGGTAATCTACGCAAAAGTGCCAG
Source organism: Ixodes persulcatus (assembly GCA_013358835.2). NCBI lineage: Eukaryota > Metazoa > Arthropoda > Arachnida > Ixodida > Ixodidae > Ixodes > Ixodes persulcatus. The sequence continues at coordinate 62,007 of JABSTQ010005286.1, forward strand.
GTTCCATCTTTTTTCTTTACGAGGACTACAGGTGACGACAAGGGGCTTGATGAGGGTTCAATTATTTTCTTGCGAAGCATATCAGTGACGTGTTCGTGAATGACCTGGCGCTCTGCCGATGAAACTCGGTAGGGACGACTTCGAACGGGAAAAACTTCGCCCGTTTCGATGTGATGGGAGACCTCCGACGTCTGCGCAAGGGGTCGATTGTCGAAATTGAAGAGGTCGTCATATGAAAGAAGAAGCTGGGTTAAAGCTTCTTTTTGGCCGCCAGATAAACGGGCGTCTATCATCTTCGCAACGTGCATTTTGGCGTCCGGAGGGGCTGACATGGTCGGAACGTTAATACTGTCAGAAAGGGGTACGAAGTTGTCGTAGATATGAGAAGTGAGTGTAGCCAAGCGGGCACCACGGGGTACAATTTGGGGTTCAACTGAGGTGTTGGTGATGAAGAGAGAAACCTGTCCTTGAAGTGTGTCGGCGATGCAGTAGGGAATGGTGACAGGCTTCTTTGTGACAAGGCTGGCGATGGGCTAGATAAGACCGGAGGTGCATGGAAGAGGACGGTTCGGCATGAGTGTGATATAGGCAGCCGAGAGGGGAGGTAAGATGTAATTGCTACTGGCGTGAGGAAAAATGGGGTTAAGGCTCACAGGTGGTGTCAGTAGTCGGCGAAGAGTTCAAGAGCGATTCCCGGCTGGCGCAGTCAATGGTCGCGTCAGTGGCCGAAAGAAAATCCCATCCCAATATAACGTCGACGACACAATTTTCGAGTACAGTGAACAGAATTATGTAGGAAGTACCACCGATCTGAACCGGCACAGTGCAGTGACCAAGAGGTTGTACGAGGTCACTGTTTCCCATGCGAAGGAAATGTCCAGGAGATGGTGGAGTTAGCACTTTGTGCAAACGGCGACGGAGTTGATTAGAATTGTAGGATTTTGCTGCACCTGTGTCTATTAAAGCTGCGACTTTTTCTCTTCCAATTTCGACGGCGATAGTGGTAGGGCCAAGAGAAAGAGGATTTGGGGCTGTTGACGGCGTTGCAGCCTGACCTCCTGTGTCACGACAGGCTGCGTTGTTTTCTTTGACGGTGGAGATATGGCAGTGGCATCAATAAACGGCGAGACAGAGCGCCGTCGAGGGTAGGGGGATGGGGACCGGCCACGCCGAGAACCAGGAAAAGGGGGAGGACTCCAGTTGCGGCGGTCGTCGAAGGTTCGGCTGGGGTTGTGGTCGTTGAAGGGTGGGGTAGAAGTGGGATTGCGATTGTATGTCTCGGACTGAATAGGGCGGCGGCAGTAGCGAAAAACGTGGCCAGGTGAGTGGCAGTAGAAGCATACCGGACGGTTTTCTTCGTTGCGATATGCCTCAGTTCTTCGGGGTGGTCCGTAACGTCGCGGAGGTGGGGAAACGTTATTCAAATGCTGCACAAGGCAGAGGTGTGGGGATGCGTGCTGCAAGGCACAGACGGGCGGCGAGAAAGCAGGCGGCGGGACGTGAGGGCAAAGAACCGGTGCGATGGGGCAAAGCGCAGCCCGAAGTTTATCCTTGATGACTTGCTGAACACTAGAAGTCTCGGTTTGTGGGCGTGAAATGTCGCCGGAGGGGCGAAAGGAAGCCACAAATTTGCGTAATTCATCGCGAATGATTCTTCGTATAAGAGTAGAGAGCTCACCGGCGGAAGATGGGGCGGACTCTTCCGGGAGGCGTTCAAACGGAGCGTTGAGGATCCGGCCGCTTTGTAGCTCTTCGTACTTCTTACATTCCGTAATGAGCTGGTGGACGGTTGGAGGCGATTTAGGTGCAACGACAGAAAACAGTTGCTGGGACAACCCCTTGAAGAGGTGCCTGATTTTCTCGTCCTCTGGCATAGCTGCATTGACGCCGCTGCAAAGGCGGAGTACGTCTTCAATATAAGAGGTCGAAGATTCAGAGGCGGCTTGGTACCGCTTGGAAAGCTTGTCCTTAACATGCTGTCTGCGGCGTCAGGGGTGTCAAAGACGTCCGCAAAGGCGGCTTTGAACGCGGTCCCAGGAATTTATTTCGGTCATGGGTTGTCGAACTATTGTAGTGCTGTTGCCTTTCAGGAAAAACACAACGTTGGCGAGCTTCATCATGTCGTCCCAACGATTATGTTGACTCACGCG
>JABSTQ010005287.1:0-33571 GCA_013358835.2 Ixodes persulcatus
TCGACAGGCTTGGAAGACCAAGCGCGACGAGAGCCAACGGCGCCACCCCCAGAAGTTCCCGACAGCGGCCTGCCGGAAGCTACCCCGGCTGGTGCCCAAGACCTCAGCGAGCCATGCAAGAACACGGCGTCACCTGAACCAGTACCGCTTCGTCGAAGCACAAGAACGTCGCGACAGCCGGAGCGCTGGAGCTACAATTAAAACAAGGGGGGGGAAGGTGTGTTGCGTCATGGCGCCGCAACGCGCCGCTATCGTGAGCCCTGGAAAATCTAGATAAGCGCGGCACTCGAGAGAATAAAGATTATTCCGTTCCCTGGCACTTGGCTGTCTGCTTGTCTCATGCTACATCACTTTCTTGCCACAGAAACGGCAAACGGCGTGTGCGAAATGGCAGTTACTCACGTCGTGTGAACCACCGCAGCGCCAACATTTGCCAACTGAGCTTGGAGGTGTCTTAACCTTGCCAGGGTTCTTGCCTTGCGTCGATGAGCTGTTCGGCGCTTTATAGTAATAGTAATAATCTTTATTGGCTCAGGAGAGCCATGGCACCGCGGAAAGGCGACAGCCCGTACCATGGAGGCCCGCGGTGCCACGTCTAGTGATGATGATGATGACATGATATATACAAGGGGAGGACGACACGGTCTTCACCGTGCGTTGGGGCTGGGAAAGCCTTGGCGGTTTGATGATGCATGATGAGGACGACTGCTATTCTGATCCGCCGCACGAGTCTTGAGGTTCGGCGGCGGTTCTGGCCAGTAGGCCAGCGAGCCAAGGTGACCTTCGGCAGGCTGTTCTATGCACGTCCTGGATGGTAAAGACCTGGCGGTTTATGGTGCGCTCGCTCGCTTCGTTGAAGGCAGCGGCTCCAGGTGGTGGCCCAGTCGAAGTAGACAGCTGCCACCCTGATACATTGACGTCCAGGGCTAGAACGTAGCGCCGCAGTCACCCGGTGTAGCTTCCTGGCATCGTCGTCGTCGTCGTCGTCTATGCGAGATGTTTCTGTCGATGTAGCAAACTTCAGCCGCCCCCGGGCTATGAAGGTCACGCATCTCTTGCGTACGTTTCTTGGCATACTCTGCCACGATCGCAAGGTCCTGAGCCTTTGCGAAGGTGAGGTCTGGTTCGGCGAGAACACGGCGCTGTACAGCTTCTTCGCCGACCCCGAATACCAAACGATCTCGGAGCATCTAATCCAAAAACGATGAATAGTCGCAGTGTTCAGTGAGGCGACGCAACTCCGCGATGTAGTTCGCCACGGACTCGCCTTGATGTTGGCAACACTTGTTGAACGTAAATCGGTGAGCAATTACCGATGTTTTTGGTGCGAAGTGCTTCGTTAGAATGACTAACAGCTCTTCAAAAGGTACGTCACATGGTGTCTTCGGAGAGCAGAGTGATCAAAGCAAGGCGTGTGTGGAAGGCCCACACACACTGCAGAAGACGGCCCGCTTCACTACGTTGTCCACGATCCCGTTCGCCAAAAGGAAGAACCCGAGTCGCTCAACGTACCGCGGCCAAGACTCCGGTTTCGATGTGTCGAACTCCTCCAGACGTCCAAGTGATGTTGCGCTTTTTGGACTAGGGAGAAGGAAGTGACGTCAACAACGCAGCAAATGCAGATTGGATGTTGATTTTGTTTTCTTCTGTCAACATCCAATCTGCGTTCGCTTTAGTCGTTGACGTCACTTCCTTCTTCCAAGTCTCCTGGGAGTCCAAAAAGCGCAACATAGCACCCCTCCGTTCTCTTTCGTTGCCATGCTCCTTGCCGTTGTTTCGCCTCGTCGCCAAATGTTATGTAAGGAGGCCAACGCTACATCACAGGAAACTCACGTATTTAATAAAGCAGAAAAGATAGAATAGACTCGAACCGCAGCATGCTCCAGAGTCCCCGCTCGTGCTGCTCTCTGGTCCGCATGGCAGGCTCGCGTATCGTCGTCTTCCTGCTCACGCGGTAATACCCGCGATACTACACAGGTTGCCAGGGCAGGGTTATCCAATGGTCCAGAACCGGCTGTTGCATTGTCGTGACGGTGGCGAAAAAAGCGAAGGAAGGAGAGGCCGTTCCGTTGGCGCCAAGCGTGATGTGGTCGCCTGGCATGCCGAGAGAGAGCAGCACCTGGAAAAGTAAAAGGGGTGAGCGTTCCATCTTGCCGGTGTCATGCCCCGAGAAGAAATCGTTGACGGCTTGCTTCTATAGGGTCCCGCCGGTTGTAGACGATCCAAGTTGCCAGGGCAGGGTTATCCAATGGTCCAGAACCGGCTGTTGCATTGTCGTGACGGTGGCGAAACAAGCGAAGGAAGGAGAGGCCGTTCCGTTGGCGCCAAGCGTGATGTGGTCGCCTGGCATGCCGAGAGAGAGCAGCACCTGGAACAGTAGAAGGGGTGAGCGTTCCATCTTGCCGGTGTCATGCCCCGAGAAGAAATCGTTGACGGCTTGCTTCTATTGGCGACGTGAGCGATCGAAAGCGTCGCTTTGGTCGACGTCAGCAAAGGATGTCTCATCGCGGAAACAAGAGGAATGTAAGATCTTCGATTTTGACGGTGTGGGCAGTGCTGCTTTGAGAGCGCTCTGATTTCAGGCTTCCGCCATGCCCATTACAAACACCATCGAACTTGTTTTTCACAAGGGAAAGACGTCACGAAAGGTAACCGAACGAGGGCGCCACCAAAACATCTCGCCGCTAATAGACCTTTCCAATGTTTACAAAATCACAGTCCAGCGTGCGATCCACACAGCCCAGCACGTGCGTGTTCGTCGCTTCGGAAAGCGAGCAAAGCACGCGCCATACGCACGAACGCTCAAAATGGCACCGGCCAAAAGCTCGTTTTTGGAAAGGTCTAAAGACCTTTCCAATGTTTACAAAATCACAGTCCAGCGTGCGATCTTCACAGCCCAGCACGTGCGTGTTCGTCGCTTCGGAAAGCGAGCAAAGCACGCGCCGTACGCACGAACACTCAAAATGGCACCGGACACACGTTCTTTCTTGGAAAGGTCTATAGAGTCCCGCCGGTTGTAGACGATCCAGGTTGCCAGGGCAGGGTTATCCAATGGTCCAGAACCGGCTGTTGCATTGTCGTGACGGTGGCAAAAAAAGCGAAGGAAGGAGAGGCCGTTCCGTTGGCGCCAAGCGTGATGTGGTCGCCTGGCATGCTGAGAAAGAGCAGCACCTGAAAAAGTAAAAGGGGTGAGCGTTCCATCTTGCCGGTGTCATGCCCCGAGAAAAAATCGTTGACGGCTTGCTTCTATAGGAAGTATTCACTGGCGGCCATAGCTGTGTGCACGACTCCTGAGCGCGTGCTGATGGCGATCTTCCACAGTTCTTTTGTAAGGTGCATTTCGCACCCTCAAGATTGCCTGTCTTAGCAGCCTATTAAAGTGGGCTCGTTCAGAGCATGCGCTCTAGACATCACCCACAACTATGGCGCCCAGTGAATACTCCTTATATTGTAGACGATTCAGGTTGCCAGGGCAGGGTTATCCAATGGTCCAGAACCGGCTGTTGCATTGTCGTCACGGTGGCGAAAAAAGCGAAGGAAGGAGAGGCCGTTCCGTTGGCGCCAAGCTTGATGTGGTCGCCTGGCATGCCGAGAGAGAGCAGCACCTGGAAAAGTAAAAGGGGTGAGCGTTCCATCTTGCCGGTGTCATGCCCCGAGAAGAAATCGTTGACGGCTTGCTTCTATAGACCTTTCCAATGTTTACAAAATCACAGTCCAGCGTGCGATCTCCACAGCCCAGCACGTGCGTGATCGTCGCTTCCGAAAGCGAGCAAAGCACGCGCCATACGCACGAACGCTCAAATGGCACCGGCCACAAGCTCGTTTTTGGAAAGGTCTATAGGGTCCCGCCGGTTGTAGATGATCCAGGTTGCCAGGGCAGGGTTATCCAATGGTCCAGAACCGGCTGTTGCATTGTCGTGACGGTGGTGAAAAATCGAAGCAAGGAGAGGCCGTTCCGTTGGCGCCAAGCGTGATGTGGTCGCCTGGCATGCCGAGAGAGAGCAGCACCTGGAACAGTAGAAGGGGTGAGCGTTCCATCTGCCGGTGTCATGCCCCGAGAAGAAATCGTTGACGGCTTGCTTCTAGGGTCCCGCCGGTTGTAGACGATCCAGGTTGCCAGGGCAGGGTTATCCAAGGGTCCAGAACCGGCTGTTGCATTGTCGTGACGGTGGTGAAAAATCGAAGCAAGGAGAGGCCGTTCCGTTGGCGCCAAGCGTGATGTGGTCGCCTGGCATGCCGAGAGAGAGCAGCACCTGGAAAAGTAAAAGGGGTGAGCGTTCCATCTTGCTGGTGTCATGCCCCGAGAAGAAATCGTTGACGGCTTGCTTCTATAGACCTTTCCAATGTTTACAAAATCACAGTCCAGCGTGCGATCTTCACAGCCCAGCACATGCGTGTTCGTCGCTTCGGAAAGCGAGGAAAGCACGCGCCATACGCACGAACACTCAAGATGGCACCGGCCACACGCTCTTTTTTGGAAAGGTCTATAGGGTCCCGCCGGTTGTAGACGATCCAGGTTGCCAGGGCAGGGTTATCCAATGGTCCAGAACCGGCTGTTGCATTGTCGTGACGGTGGCGAAAAAAGCGAAGGAAGGAGAGGCCGTTCCGTTGGCGCCAAGCGTGATGTGGTCGCCTGGCATGCCGAGAGAGAGCAGCACCTGGAACAGTAGAAGGGGTGAGCGTTCAATCTTGCTGGTGTCATGCCCCGAGAAGAAATCGTTGACGGCTTGCTTCTATTGGCGACGTGCGCGACCGAAAGCGTCACTGTGGTCGGCCTTCCACGATTGGCCGAACGGTGACTATGACGTCAGAAAAGGATTTATCATCAACGGAAATAAGAGGAATGAAAGAACTTTAATTTTGACGTTGTTGGCAGTGTTTCTTTGAGAGCGCAATGATTTCAAGCTTCCATCATGCTATTTACAAACACCATCGAACTTTTTGTTTGCAAGGTAATGACGTCACAAGGGGGAACCATAGGAGGGCGCCACCAAAACATCTCGCCGCTAATAGGGTCCCGCCGGTTGTAGACGATCCAGGTTGCCAGGGCAGGGTTATCCAATGGTCCAGAACCGGCTGTTGCATTGTCGTGACGGTGGTGAAAAAAGCGAAGGAAGGAGAGGCCGTTCCGTTGGCGCCAAACGTGATGTGGTCGCCTGGCATGCCGAGAGAAAGCAGCACCTGGAACAGTAGAAGGGGTGAGCGTTCCATCTTGCCGGTGTCATGCCCCGAGAAGAAATCATTGACGGTTTGCTTATATGGGGTCCCGCCGGTTGTAGACGATCCAGGTTTCCAGGGCAGGGTTATCCAATGGTCCAGAACACCATAGAAAGGACAGTCTACAAAGATGAGTTACCGCAATGTCCGTGGTTCGAATGCCCCGTGCCAAGTTTTCTCCTTGAACTCATTGCCATGCGGCACTTGAAGCACGGTTCTCGCGGGGACTCGCGTTCGAATCTGTATGCAGACTGTCTTTTGTAGGATGTATAAGCAGTGTGACCCCGGCTTAAAGGTGCTCTTAGTAGGTTTCTGAGGTCGCCTAAACAGGGCGATAACTCACTCTGCTGGCTCTAAGGATCCTAGAAATGCCTAAATCATGACGATACGCGGCCGATTTCTCTTAAAAACCAATCAAAGATGGCAGCACACCGAGGTCATCTCCGGTGATGGGAGGAGCATGTTCCGAAACCAGGACTAACCAGGACCACTGGCAGCCAATAGCGAGCGAGGAATCTTCGCGCCTCCGACCGGTGGAACCGCGGAGGGATATCTCGAATGCGCGAGGCTTGTTGCCAATACAGCCCGTACTACGATTCAGCCCAGTGAGCGCGCGCTCGAGAGCTGACGACCGGATCATCACTCCCGCGGGGAAAAAAAAAAAGAAAAAAAAAGAAACTTAAAGTGCGTTGTTTTTGAGACGATTATTGAGGTGTTATGTTCAGTCTCCGCGAACAATTTACATTTTTCGACCACTCTTATTTGCTTTTATCATCTACAAAAGCCTACAGATTTTGTAATAAAAGCGTTTGAAATCTCAAAGAAGCGTCGCGTTATCATTGGTCACATGTCGTCCTGGCTTTTGGAACAATGCTCCTTCCATCGCCGGAGATGACCTCGGTGTGTTCGAGTTTTGGTTTGCTTTTTGACTAGGGAAATCGGCCGCGCATCGTTAGGATTTATGGAGTTTTAGGGTGCTTTGAGACCGCAGTGACTTACCGCTATATTTAGGCGATCTCAGAAACCTCCTCAGGACACTATTAAGGTGATGCGTGCCCAATGAGACATCGGTTTTGTGCGCCTTTTCTATATCCACTTGATCCATATCACTCTGAAAAAAAAAAAAAAAAAGCCCGTGCGTCTACTTTCCCGCACAACACTCGGAGAGTCAATCACCGCAACTTACGGAGGCTGCTCAGCGAATGACGATGCCGAAACATATGTTTTGACCAAAAAACGCAGTCTGAGTTGTGACATTAAGCAATGCAAGCGTGACATTTTGCATTGCTTAATGTCACAACTCAGACTGCGTTTTTTGGTCTAAACATAGGTTTTGGCATCGTTATTCGCTGAGCAGCCTCGGTAAGTTGCGGTGATTGGCTCTCCGAGTGTTCTGCGGAAAAGTAGACGCATAGGCTTTTTTTTAGAGTGTATATATAACGCGACGCTCTCCGATCGACTCGCGATGTCTCGCTACCTGAGCCTGCAGTGGAGGCTGACGTCGATTTCGGATTCCGTCGCACTTTTGCATCGTTGTGTTGGTATCTCAGTCTGCTCCCGCCGCTTCAATAGACCCTTTTCGAAAGTGCGCGCCATTGCTTGGCTGCCATTGTTTGGGCGCGTATTCTGAGCGTGTATTGGGCAGGGTTGGCGTTCGGTGAGGATTCGGTTCAGCTCGTATAAAGAACCAGTGTGACGTCAGAGTTCGGCGAGGACTCGGTTCAGCTCGTATAGAGAACCAGTGTGACGTCAGAGTTCGGGTAGGACTTGGTTCAGCTCGCATAGAGAACCAGTGTGACGTCAGAGTTCGGGTAGGACTTGGTTCAGCTCGTATAAAGAACCAGTGTGACGTCAGAGTTCGGCGAGGACTCGGTTCAGCTCGTATAGAGAACCAGTGTGACGTCAGAGTTCGGGTAGGACTTGGTTCAGCTCGTATAAAGAACCAGTGTGACGTCACAGTGAGGCGAGGACTCGGTTCAGCTCGTATAGAGAACCAGTGTGACGTCAGAGTTCGGGTAGGACTTGGTTCAGCTTGTATAGAGAACCAGTGTGACGTCAGAGTTCGGGTAGGACTTGGTTCAGCTCGTATAAAGAACCAGTGTGACGTCAGAGTTCGGCGAGGACTCGATTCAGCTCGTATAGAGAACCAGTGTGAAGTCAGAGTTCGAGTAGGACTTGGTTCAGCTCGTATAGAGAACCAGTGTAACGTCAAAGTTCGGGTAGGACTCGGTTCAGCTCGTATAGAGAACGAGTGTGACGTCAGAGTTCGGCGATGTTCCGGTTCAGCCCGTATAGAAAACGAGTGTGACGTCAGAGTTCGGCGAGGAATCGGATCCAATCGCACGTGACACGTCCAAGAAATGGCGACCGCCAACGTCGCGTGACGGACGTTTGAAAAAGGGTCTATTTGCCAGAAAATAGCGCAAAGCAGAATTTAGGTGTCTGAATTCTAACGACGGCTATGGTATATTTTGACGAACGGCAACGAATCACTAACTGGAATGCACCACCCAAGGCGAGTATTTCAAGAGGTAATCGGTTGTTTTTAGGTATTTAGTTTGGTAATTATCACTTTGTGTTGTATGATGTCCGCCGCAGTCAATAACAATTACCCCCGGAGCCATATATTTCTATTATTATTATTTCGAGCCGATTATTTTGTATTGTTGTTATCATTCCTTCGCTAAACAACCCGTATATAGTGAGCGATGGTGAATAACTTACCTTCCATGTTACTCTCCCTTATCGAAACCCGTTCTGGAGCTTACCTAGAACCTGTTTATTTTCCGCTCATTGCGCCATTCATCTCAACTTGCTGCCATTGGGTGATACGATTGAATGCTAACTTTACTACCTTTTCCTTTATTTAGAAGCCTCATCTCGCTTAGTTTATAATACTTCTATAAATTGTTTTATCGATCACACGTTGTAATTTTTTGTTACGCCCGCGATCTTTATTAGTTTTTTTGTTTGCCTTCTGGCTCTGTCGCTGTTCGAGCCGGAAGCATATTTCCTTCTTTTTCCCCTTTCCAAAGTTACAGTCGCCTCAGTTGTTTCGCTTCATCGATTCTTCTACGAAAAAACACTCCATCGATTGTTCGCCTAATTTATTCCCGTAGCCCCTTCCCCTGTATCCTTATTTCCTCCTGTGCGGTCCCGAAAAGAGTGTCGAAAGAGGCAGCACCGCTGTCGGCCCTGCCAGGCTGCTCAAGTGTCCGCGAGTTTGTGCCAGCCCCGAGCTCAGCTTTCTCCTGCGGGAATCCATCGAAGGGCGACCCGAGACCGGCGGAACAGGAAATTAGCTTCCGGCTTGAATCGGGAAGTCGTTGTTTTCGTGCGCCGCGCTCCCAGCATTTGGGCTTTTCGATTGGCTCCCTTTCGGTCCGGTAGAAGCCTCGAGCGCAAGGGGCTACCAGTGCAGCTAAAAGGAAGACGCGAGGCAATACACGTTCGAACCACCGACTTAGGCGTCCTCCTTCCCTGATACCCTTCACTTTACGTGCGCGCGTTATTTCCTGATTCGAGTTTTTTTTTTTTTTTTCTAATAATTTCCGGACTGCGGATTTAAATCCAAATTGGGGTTTAAAGAGCGACAAACTGCGTTTGCTCTTTGCGGTTATTATAGGCTGCCTTCGAGGATCCCTACGCCGTGAGCAAGGAGCGCTGGCAGCTCCGACGCCACATCGGTCAAGTTGCTGCCGACAAAATCGGTGGCGCACGTTGTCGTCTGCCTGGTCTTTTCGCCGAGCTAATTTACGGCCGACACGGTGCAACTGAAAGCGTACAAGTCTCTCGAAGCATACAACTACTTTGAGTCCGGTGAGACCTGGTTGAGTGCTACTCGTGCGAATACATTGGGAGTCGTTCGTGTAAGAAATTTAACTACACTTTTTTACGCCACGAGCTTGGTACGAGACTGCAAGCTCTGGACACCTTAAGACACCGCGTTGTGCGTCGTCCGAGCCAAGGTGAGGCCATCGGAGCGGGCAGCTGCTACACCGTATACGATGCCTGGGTGCAGCGAGCAACTGAGGAACGTTTGGGCGGCAACTTGTGTGCAGACACTGTAGGAACGAAGTCCGGGTGGTCTGGATCAGATGACGTCCCTACGTATAGGAGTGACCCAGTGCTGGGAACAACGATTGGTGTGGAAGCTGTTTGTGGCACTAGTGTGTAGAAACTGTGTACGCATGTCGAGACTGGGTGGAGCGAATGGCAGCTGGAATCCATAATATTTGGTGGTTGTATGGATATTTATACAGCGTGTAGTTGGTCCGCCATTTCAAAGTTGCGACGAGTCACTCGCTGTAGATGAGCAATTCAGCCAGTGTACTACAACCGCTAGCCTGGGGTCTTTAACGTCCACCACGCAGTAGTGATACACGACCGCGCGCCGGTATTGGCGACGTGAGCGATCGAAAGCGTCGCTGTGGTCGGCCCACCACAATTGGCCGAATGCTGACTATGACGTCAGCAAAGGATGTCTCATCGACGGAAATAAGAGGAATGTAAGAACTTCAATTTTGACGGCGTTGGCAGTGTTGCTTTGAGAGCGCTATGATTTCAGGCTTCCACCATGCCCATTACAAACACCATCGAACATGTTGTTCACAAGGTAATGACGTCACGAAAGGTAACCGAACGAGGCCGCCACCGAAACATCTCGTCGCTAATAATGCTCATCCAGATCAAAACGGGCAGGGGTGGGGATTGAACCCAGGATCCCTGAGTTCTTCAGCGCGCGCTTTCGCTCCACGTGTTCCGAGCTAGTGTGCGCTAGCCTAGGGTGCCTCAATGAGCGCACATGAAGGCACCCTACGCTAGCCTACTCGGCCACCGATCCCCTGCAGCTGGGTTTCATCTTCTGTGGCGGCAATGTAAAGGTGACTTTCTCAGAGCCTGTTGGAGTAAGGTGCCTTCATGCAGACCTTCATGTGCGCTTTTCTTAGGGTGATGACATCTGGCAATTTTGTTCCGAACGCTTATGTTTCTTCTTTTGTTGTGAGGCGCGTGAAAGAGCGTTTTGTTCTCGACGATTTCTTTGCATTTTTCCTGTGAGCGCGTGCTGTCGGCATCGGGTACTTTGCAGAGCGCAAGTTGGTCTGCTTCTTTTGCAGGGGTAGTGGTGACGTCAGAAAGACGCCGAGCTCTGATTGGCTCTGATGGAAGGATAGTGGGTAGACCTCACAGCAAGTTGACTTGAGGTCAACCTACTATCCTTCAATCAGAGCTCGGCGTTCTGACGTCACCACAACCCCTGCAAAAGCAGACACAGCCGGTGCTACATGAGTGGCCATGAACAGTGCTTGCGTTGTACGAGCGCGCGTACTTGGCAGGGACGCTGAAAGCCTGGAGCTCGCTCTTGAAGCTTCTGCTACGCTCACACTACAGTGAAACGGAGTATAGGGGGTATTCGCTGGACGCCATATTCGAGGGCGATGCTTAGAGCGCATGCTCAGAACGAGCTCACATTAATAGGCTGCTACGACCGGAAATCTTGATGGTACGGAATGCACGTTGCAAAAGAATGGTGGAAGCTTGGCATCAACACACGCTCAGCTTTCGCGCACACAGCTATGGCCGCCAGGGAATACATGGGCACTGCCATAACCTACCTTTAGTTTTGTTCCCTCTTATTCTGTTCGCTCCACTTCATCATTGCGACAGCAGAACAGGTTACTGTATTACCAATTTAAGTGCAACTGTGTCCTTCCCAGCCAAGGCCTTTGTGGAGGCTCGTAAACGCCCGCTTCAGTGGCTCGGCATCTCGGTAAGACAAGAGAAGGTCGGCTATGGCGGCTCATCCTGGCACGCGCTGAAAGCGTCTATACTAGTCTGTACATAGATTGCATCACCTAAACAGAAGGAAGTTGAGGCACTTTAGGAGTGTCAGATGCAGTAGTCAAAGCGTGCGGAAAACAGAGCAAAACGCGGCAGCGACGATGAGAGCTCGTGGCAAAAGAGAACCAAACAATCGAACATGCGTCAACCCGTTGCAACCGTTGCTACAAAGTAACGCTGCTACAAGTTAAGCATGTCTAATGAAGCGCCTTTTTTTTTTTTTTTTGCTTTTTTTTTGTTTTTTTGTTTTTTTTTTCTGCGAAAGTTTAGAGAGCGCTCGTTTCACAAAGCAGAGCGACGCTGTATGGCTGAACACGTGATGTTTTCTACCCGTCGAGATGAACACGGATGCACTTGAGGAGGACGTTCGGCTGGCACTGGTGTCCAGTCAGTGAGAAGACGAGCGCTGCATCGGCGTTCGGCTAGCATTCGGCTTATCGACTTCCGTCCCTGGCTGGGAACCGAAGATGGTTAAGTGCCAGCCATATATCACGTTCCGTGTTAATAAGCGCTTTTATAATTGGTTCAAATGTTTCATGCGCACATCATTGCCGTATTTACCACCAGAAAGCTTTGGGTGAACACGGGTAACCAACAATGCGGCCTGTGTACGTCATGCCACACCTATTTGCAAGTGGATCTCGAATCCCGCAGGCCAGAAAAAATTATCCGTCAAGCCGATTTCGATGCTCACCTTTTTCAACCGCAATGCAGGCCAGGGGCTCTCATGTGAACATTTGGCAAAAAAGTCGGCGAGGAATTCGGCGGCGGTGATTGGCCGGCACCGCGCTTGACCTTGTAGTCGGCCAATCATGGCGGTCAAATTCCTCGCCGACTTTTTCCCCAATTGTACAAATTAGAGTTCCAGGCCGAAGTCATTGTTCGATCTCAACAAACAAATCGCCCCTGCTTCGTCCCCAGAGGGCCTCTAGCTGCGCCCTGTTACAGTAGTCCCTCGGCAGCCTTTGAGATGGGAATAAGCAAATCCCAACCTGGAAGTGAATCTGAAGCCGCTGCTTTGTTGCGTCCGGCCCAATTGCACGGGCGGCCGAACGCAGCTTTGTTCCCGCCGACGCACCGAACAGCCTGCGTGTCTGGGTGTGCCTGCCGAAATCGATGTTGGCGTCGCGGGACGACTTGGGCCCGTGGAGTATAGAGCTTTTCGCCATCTACTGTGCGGGCGCTGCAGTCTTTGAATCACACGATGCGGCCGCCTTTAGGTTGCTTCAGCTCATCGCTCCGCTCTCCTCTCCGCGCCTCGGCGAATGCGTGGAATTCGTGTTTTTTCGTCGCGTCTCACCGCGTCTCTTGTTATACTCCGAAATGTGTCCTCTGATACTTATATTTACCACGTAATTGCATTACATAATTATGTGCACAACTTCCGCAGTGTGGTTTGTAACACGTTTTAACTATTTGTTTACCGTCGGTGTAGCGGCTACGCGTGAAGAGGCTATATGGGCAGAGGAATCAGCGTTAGCGGTCACGCGCATTGAGTACATATATGACTCTACGACATCACGAGGGTTCGAAGGCCAATAACTTATAAGAACTCATGTTTGCGTACTAGTGGTGGCGAAGCATTCGCAATGGAAAGCACAAGGTAAGTAGATATCTGATCACGCAGTATGAATCTCAAGAAAGGTGACAAAAATACTCAGCGTAAATAGCCACGTGCGTTGCCTAAAAACATCGTGTTTATTTTAGCACATAGACAACCGTTGTTTTTTTATTATATTGGGGTACTCGTGGACAAGATAAAAAACAAACGTTTAATTTGATTTTCTTTTTCTAATGCTAAAAAGAATGGTACGTCAACGTCAGGAAATTTGTTCACATTATCACACCTACGTTTGTATGACGTTCTTTAATGTTTTTTCAATCTACACATTCGCGTAATTAGTGTATTCAATAATAAAAAAACTGCACACCACGCTTGGCCTTATGTCTAAAACCTTTAATTACAATATTTTTTTTAAAGATACCCAGTCTAATTTAATTAATACATTTCAACACAAGGGTCGGACCTCCCCGCGCAGGAAACACATTCACTGACAGCTTGAGAGTTCCATGGGTCTACAATATGCGGCGCCGTAAAGAATCCGCTTGCATGAAAATCACCCGAGTGCAGCGTGGTCGACGACGAATAGGGAGTTGCTTGCGGTAGCTGGCGGCACCGAAATCTACAAAGCGCATCGGTGACTATTCTCGACTCCAACGGCCTATACAGCCAAGGGCACACGCGGATCCTCCACTGTAAAACGAGCCGGAAAAAATTGGATAAAACTTAAAGATTAAACATAGGGACGGATGTGTGCTGTTCTGTCCGTCGGTAAGACAGTATCCAGTTTTGGTGGAGAATAATAATTGTATATCTTCAAGATCTTGTTTTCCAGTCAACATAGCCGCATTTGGAGGAAATCAAGACTACCTTTTCCTATGAAATATGTTTTGTCTATTTCATTAAAATCTATTTTACAGACTGATTCACGATCTATTCAGTTTAAAACTTTGATACTGAAATCGCTCAGTCGATATCCGCCCTCTTAATAAAATCGCCGATACACAAAACAGAATATTTGCGATTCCTCCGAACGTTCAAATCTGACTATATACGGGGGTTTAGTTTTATCGGGCGAAACTAATTTGAACGAAGGGGCAATAGAAAATGATAAGCTGATCTTTCCATCTTACGTTACCGGCCGGGTTGACTAAAGGACTCGAGTATGACGCGATAGTTAGCGAGCCAATATCCTAAAACTCATTAGTTATCTATCGTAAATATTCGTCTTGGCACGCATGCTTTAATTTAAAAAATCGTGTCCTCTCCCGTTTTCAACATGGGCCACAGCAGTTATAACGTTGGCGAAATATAAATTCTGCCTCGTACAGTTTCCGAGATGCCATATGAGCGTAGAACTCCGACGAGGTGTCAGTGGGGAGTTTTAGGAAATCGTTTTAGAAACTCCGATAGTCATACCCAAAACTTGGTCAGCACCTTTCCGCTTGTATCGGAAAAAAAAAAAAAAGTGTGTGTGTGTGTGTGTGGGGGGGGGGGGGGGGGGCTTTCTTTTTCTTTTTTTTTGGTATGCCGGGTTCTGCACTCCATTCCATTTTAAGTCCGACGCTATGATACGATTAGATCCAGGCAATCAATCAGCGCCAAAAGTGCACCGTCATAGCGCCCGTGGCCAGTTTGCGTTTGATGTCACCGGCTAAGCCAATCACGCACAGTGAATGCGGCGTGATCCTGTGCTTTTTTTACTTTACGTGATTGGTTGAGCACGCGATACCGAGCGCACAAATACAACGAGCGCCATGACTGTGCACTTTTTGCCGCAGCTCGATTGTCTCCGTCCGATAGTAACGTTGATTACGGTGGGACTCGATGTGAAACGGAGCATAGGGGCCCACTCCGACGACGAGCTACAAATCCAATCGGAACGTGCGAGCCCAAGAAAATGCTTAGAAAAGTGAAGTAGTAAAGTTAATCAAACGAGCTCGCTCACTGTGACGTTGCAGTATACTTCACGTCCGCCGTGCTAGAGCACTTTATCGCAAAGAAATAGCTAAGCGCTTCATTTCAAATGTTATTCTTACTTTCCGTTCTGAGGAGCAAAATAATCTCGAACGATGCCGCTCCCGGAATTCAAAACCGCTTGAAAAAAACGCGCAGGTCGGGCAGAAATTATATAAAAAAAGGCAGAACCTCGGGCTTCCCCGTCTCGTCATTGGCTACGAAAGAGCGGCCGACGGCTCAAATGATCTGTAGCGATTAAAAATGTGCGGTAGGGCGCAGGTTCCCATATACAAGTCAAAGTCAATGTCAGCACTAGAATACAACGAGGCTGCTGGGAGTTTCGAAGCCATGCAGGTGAAGACATGCAGGTTTCTCGGCAGCGTACGCTCTTTTTGTTACGGTCGCAGGTTGGGCGGGTCCGACTGTGGGCCCGAGATTGTGGAAGCTTAGATCGCAGTCTTTTGGAGCGCCAGGCAAGGTGACGGATCTGTAAGTGCGCATCTCAAACAGAGCCGCCATGCCAGGAAGGTTGCTGATGTTGGACATGGGTGTCGCGACCTCCGTCATGCTTGGTTGAATACACCTCTGGCGTTAAGCTTCCCAATCTTACGACGATGCACACCTTCCCGACAATATATGGAATGGCACTGCTCAGAGTTACACCAAATATGATATAGCTTCGCCAATACTGGAAACTCCTCCGAAAACCTATAGGAGCGGCGGCGAACGTGACAGTGGCGTCTCTAGCGGACTCGGAGTCTGCGGAAGCAGACGACGCAATGGAAAAGTATAGGCTCTGCGACACTTTGCGAGCCTCGTTTCTTCACCCCAACAGCTGAAACAATTCATTACGGTCAGCCCGTTTGCAAAGCGGAATCTACTGATCGCAACTGCAACGACAAACAAATAACGACGCGCGCATAAACGAAGATAGAGCAGTTGATTTAGACGTCTCAAACGCCACTCAGGGGATCACACGCGTTTGAAGCGCATCTGGGAAGCGGAAAAAAAGGCATTTAGCTACTCGAACTACGTCGTAAGACGTTACTGTTTATCCGTTACAAACTGTGTTGTCAGAATTTCTTACCTGAATAGGTGATTATTAAAACGTGCGCAAACATCATGTTAAAATTACCAGAGCAAGCTCACCAGCCTCTGCAGCATTACAAAAACAAAAAGTAACGAGAAAAATGACCCTGCAAACATTTTCCGAACTTTGCAGAAAAGATAGGGTCCCCATCCCAGACGAAAATAAAAATAACGGGAGAACAGTCGCGAACAACGGCGAATGAAACGAAGAGGTTAGCACACGGTACAAAGATACAAATCATTCAGCAAAGACCTCCGACGACGACGATCGCACGGGGCGTCGGTAGGAGCATTGAAAATTAGCAGGTGGTGCTCGCCGTCAGTGTTGAGTCAACAACAAACAAAGCGGAAGCAACACGACAAAACTATTAAAAAAGAAACAAAAAAGAGCCTCACTTCTTTTTTTGTTTTCAGCTGCACGTTACACGTTTGTTTATTTGTTTTCGCGGCGTTGGTAGAAACTAAGAACAAAAGAGCTGCAATCACGTGCTAGCAGTGTGTGACCTTTTTTGCTTTCGCTTTTTTTTTCCCAGAGACTTTGGCAGGTTGTTTGTTTGCTCGCTTGGCGCAGTAGTTCAAAAGTACATTCCAGTACTTGTTGGCGTACATGTCCAGGCAATCCTTGCACATCGTGCCTTTGTTTTGAGTGTCGATCAGCGGCCTCAAGTGCATTTTCTGCTGAACTTTTGTTTGGTGAAATATTCGTCTGTTGAGGCGTCAGTGGCGATTTTGAAGCCAGACTTGAATAGCTCTTCCAGTTTAATTTTAAGTAACTTAATTACTCACGTTTGTTCGGTCTTCTGGAAGCGGAAGAAGGATTTTCCACCACATCACAAAAACTTGCTTTTGCAGTGGAGATGACAGGCGCATGGCATGCCTGCCATCTCCAAGTATGCGCTGGCGTATGCCCGAAGGCGGCCGGTTGATCAACCAACGATGACTCATAGCAGACGTGACCGTGTACTCAAATAAAATACGAATAGAAATGTAAACGAGCTTACACTTCTTAATATATTTATTGAGTATCAAAAAGTACATATAAAGATTTCGGATCAGAAACTCAATCGAAGGCGAACATAGGAGGTTATCGCAGACGACAGTAGAAAGACTACAACAACAACAACAACAACAAAGTTGCAGACGGCCTCTCCAAATGTCCGGGCATAGCGTAGCAGACGAACCGGTGGTAGTAAGCGACGAAGCGAAAGAAAGAAAGTAAAACTAAGCCAAACAAGGCAAAGCAAAATACGCGATGGTTCGAACGTCAAGTAAGCACAAGAAAAAAAAAAGCAAACAAAAAACATAAACGCAGGAGAAAGAAAGACCGTGGCAGCGTAGCGTCGCCTCAAACATAAAAAAAAAAAAATTAAACTTTGAAAAATGGAAGGAGGTGCACGACCGTTTATTGGGCGTTCTTTTTTGTAATTCCGCTTTTATTAGTTTCAGTAATAGCGTCAGATTTGCATGTGCACAATCGTCTTTTTCCAAAGCATGCAGACATCGCAGTAAGGTACGTGGTTCGAAATTGCCTTTTGCTTCTTCATCCGGGGACGATCGGGATATAGCCAGCTCGCCTATTCGACGAAACGGTTTTAAACAATACATTCATGAGAAATTGAAATTGAAACAACAAAACGAATTGATCGATATGCACAGTAAAGTTGAAACGTAGCAATGTTCTAAAACATTTTTTACATTGTCATTTTCAAAGAAACAGGGCGAAGGTGCATTCGTGCCTTGCCTGGCAGACGTAAGTTATAACAGAGTGTTTTCTTCAGGAGAGCCCGAAAATTGCACCCTACAAGCTGTAACATCTTTCCCACGCGAAGAAAATGTCCTTGACTCATGAGGTGGAACCTACTTTTTAACATTCAAAGCAGCGAATACCCGTGACACTTTTTTTTCACTGGTCACCTCGCACGGAGATAGGCAAAAACCAATGCGTTGTGGAGAATTCGTCTGCTAGCGGAGACTCCGAGCTCGCCTGGGGCGCTGCGATCACTTTTCGCCGACGATCCGCGGGAGTTGCCAGTATTGGCTTATATGGTATTTGGTTACACCGTTAAAAATATCGGTCGCGGTCTGTCTGTTATCGCGACCCCAACCGATCGCGTCACTGTCGTTCAAGCGGTGGGTTTCGCAGAAAATAAATTCGAGACTATCTACCACCTCCCGCTGATCCACTACCCCCGCTGTCGTGTCGACTATGATGCTAAAGAAATACGTGAGCGCTTAGGTACAGCCTTCGAATGCTTTGCGAGGGCTCATGAAGCGTCTCAAAGTCTCCGGGACTGCCGGACGTCCCCTGCATGTCACACCAGTGAATGGTGACGCCGTCCAGCCTATCTATGCTTCACCAGCTTCTTCGGGATGTCGGCTGCCATTTCAAGCCGCGAGAAATGAGCGCTGTCCTCGGGATAACCGCTGGCAGCCATGTGAATCTTTACGGGTGTGCTCGAAGCGTACTGCCCCTGCGTCGCTCTCAGCGCCCAAATGCCGTAACGCACGTCAAACTCGGGAACTCGTCCGATGGCCTTGCCGTTTCGAAGGCCCATAGACCAGTAGATTATGTTCGGGCACAGTTTCAACAGAATGTGCTGGGGAAGGTAGTCCAAACGCAGTCGTTTACGGAACCTCGAATTGTTGTACAGGCAGTACAGGGCCGTCGTCATCTTGATGACGAATGGCGGAGCCGGAGACGCGTCGGCCGTGCGTAAATTATGAACGTTGTCGGCCAGTTTTACCTGCGCCAAGCAGCTCTCGTCGACGTTGGTCCACGGGTTGGGCGTCGTGACTGCGGTCGAACCTCAGGCGTCGAACGCCAGGATGTAGTATAGCCGAGGTACGGGGCCAGGATCAGGCCCGGCGGTATGACGAGACCCGCCAGTGTCATCAGACACACGAACCACATCTCGAAGAGCGTGCGTTTTATGCGTCGCGCCTCTTTGCGATTTCTGCGGCAGACCGCGCACTGGGGTGGGGCCACGGGAATCGAACTCTCCCTGGACTAGGAAGGATGGCTGGTGACAGGGTGCACCGGCGGAAGATCCGGTGGTTCGACCTGGATGTTCGAGGCCGCCCGGAAGTCGACGTGGGGAGCGGGGGGCCATGGGTGCGGGGATCGGCAGCCCTGGGTGTGCGTCGCCGGTGGAGCGCGATCCTTCGTAGGAACTAGATGGCGTGCTGGACGAAGACTCCGGGCTCGAACTGGAGTCGGACCTACGCCCGGCGAACGGTTTGCGCCTCGTGTGGTAACGGTTGAGTGGGCCACAGTGGAAGGAAGGAACGGACGCAGGGCGGTTCTGTTGCTGCCGACGACGGGCAATCGAAGCATCGAATGGCGCGAGAGGCCTTGGAATCATACCGCGTGAGAACCGCGAGAAGGGGGTGATGATGTACATAACCCTCTTTTAGTGTGTGCGTTGTTGATGAGGAAAGTAAATATTTAACGGAGATTTATTTATTTAAGCTTAATTTAACCCGAAGTGTCCAGAAGGCATTATCGCGGGAAGAGTGTGAGAAATTTATAAATATAATGGTGCTCAGCAATATGCACACAGATGGACAATACACACGAATATACAAGTTGATGAACGTTGACGTTTCGGCAAAGTTTCTATACAGACGTAATAAAAACAAAACAGCGCAAAGGCAAGGACAAAGTAAAATGTAACCAACAGGACATAGCGCTAACCTGATTATAGCTTCGAGCATATTACACGCGACGTTTCGAAACGACCCTGGCGACCAGACACCACTCAAAGCATCTTGGGTATTGTTTGACCGCTAAGTTTCGGTTTCGATTTGTCAACCTCGCTTCACGATATCCCGTCACGACCAAACATACGGCGTTTTTATTTTTAAATATGCTACTTCCCTTATTCGAATGTTCTTCCGGTGTATACTGCGCGGCAAAGTTATACTTAACGCATAAAGACGTAAACTACGAGATAACAAACCAACAAGCCCTAATCCAAGCATTATTATACTTCCCTTACATTTATAACGCTATAGGTGAAATGAAACCTAGCAAAATGGACAATTGGGCGAGTTGGTAAGAGTTCATCATAACTTACAGCGCGACTGGGACAGGGACAGACAGAGGAGAAAACACAGGACAAGTGATGAACTAGCAACTGATTCTATTGAAAAGAAAATACATATGATGCTGCTGCTGCTCGTGCAGGACAGGCATGCCCATCCGTGGCCCTGGCGCTTCTTTTTTCACTGAACATGAAACCGGCCGAGTTATCCGAGATCTAAAAAGCCGATCTCACTGCTCATCAAAGTCACTGTGGGCTGGCTCACAGAGAAGGATCCATTTTGTGTTATGTGGTACGTCTCCATCATTTCTCGGGCTAGTTTGTGGTTGTGTCAGAACATCACTGTCGTGTTCGTAAAAAGGGGTTTGGCATCCGCAATCCCGGTAATGCATCTCGAGCCCAGCCTGTCCTATGTACGCACGCCCGCAGGAAAACGGAATCTTGTAGACCACGCCTTCTACGCAGGCGACAAACTGCGTTCAGTGTTTGATGCTGCAGCCGCTCTGAGACATAAGATCGTCTTTTCTTGCGCGTTTGTTGACTGCGGAGCACACTGATCTAAGCTTGTGGCGGGCGGCCTCGAGATACAATGTGAATGTTGTTTTTCCGCCCGCCACAAGCTCAGTTCAGTGTGCTGAGCTGAGCTTGTGGTGGTCCTAACGAATTTGAAAACTTTCAAAACAGAGCACTAAGGTACATTCACTCCGACTACTCAATTCCTATGCCAGTATCACTTCACTTCGTAATCGGGCTGATCTCCAAAAACTTTCTTTTCGTCGAACGCGCTCCCGACTTGCCCTTCTTTATAAAATGTATTATTACAATCCGCAGATGAAAATTCCCTTCTCCGCCCCCAAATTGAATTTCCGCGAGAGTTGACAATGTGTGTAAAATCAAATTCATCAACACTTCATCCTTGTTTTTCGCGAATGTCATGCTACATCTTGCTATTGACGATTGGAATTCATTACCCAACGACATTGTGCTAGAAATAAAACCTCCAAGTTTTGTGAACTTCTCAATGTTTTCCTATGTCAAATGAACGAGTCATGAATTTCTATAGTGATTTGTAAACTTGTTATCATCATTTAACTTTTGTACTATGTTTTTCTTTCTTTTTTCATACT
Source organism: Ixodes persulcatus (assembly GCA_013358835.2). Lineage (NCBI taxonomy): Eukaryota > Metazoa > Arthropoda > Arachnida > Ixodida > Ixodidae > Ixodes > Ixodes persulcatus. Next base: position 20,838 of record JABSTQ010005287.1, read on the forward strand.
GTTTTATGTGATTTTTACTTTTGTGTTAAAAAATCGTCTTCTTACCCTCTCTTGTGTAATACCCGGACACGGGTCTTTAAGGTAAATAAATGAAATGAAATGAAAAAGATAGAACACCCTAGAAACATTCGCAGTACCGAGTTGGCTACTAGCCGTACGTTGCCCGATTGCGCACACCAAGTCTAGTTTTTATTTCGCTTGGGAGACGCCTGCCGTCTGATGAGGTTGCGTCGTCACATCCAGCAATCTTCTTTTTTATTATATTTTTTAGATTTGGTCGGTTCAACTTATTACACACTTCCATCTTTGCCAAAACAAACAAAAAAAGTTAGTCGTTAGTTGTTTGTATACAGGAGGAGCTTAGTCTCCCAGAATATGGCGACATTGTTACCCACTGTAGATGAACAATCTTGCCAGTACAGTACGACTGCTAGCCTGGTCTTTTTAACGTGCATCAAGCAGCAGTGATACACCACCGGAAGCCGGTACCATGCTCATTCATCAATCGAAACGAGCAGTGGAGGAAACTGAGCCTAGGATCCCTGGGTTCTGCAGCGCAAGCTTTCGCTCCACGTGCTCCGAGCTGGTGTGCGCCAGCCCACTCAACCACCGACCCCCCCCCCCCCCCCTCCCCCCAAATCTTCGCCACTTAGACCGAACTCAACAAAGATGACGGAGCATAAAGAGAGAAAAGAAAAAAGACAGTTCCCCGGGCCATTCCGAGTGCTTCGCCAGCATCGTCGCAGGTGCTCGGCGGTGAAGGCCCTCTGCTGGCCCTCCTCGCTTGGCTTAGGAGGTGTCATGCAGCTGACGTCACAAAACGAAGTGCACAGGCTTTATGAACCTATTCATTCTCCACTGTATGAGCGCTGCCATCTTGAAATCACGTGATGCGGCCGATATTAGGTTGCTTCAAGCCTTCAACTCCTCGCCCCGCTCTCCCCTCAGCGCCTCGGCGGATGCGTTGAATTGGTGCTTTTCGTCGCGTTTCACCGCGTTTCTTGCCTTACTCCGTAAAGTGTCGTCCGGTACTTACCCAAGTAACATTGATATGTTGTAGATATGTTGCGAGAATGTTCCGAATGTTGTGGGAGTGTTGGGGGATTTTGCGCAACGGTCGCCAATATGTTTCTGAGGCAACATTGATCGGCACGACAAAGGCGCAGCGTTAGGCTACTGTTTCGAACCCAATGCTGCCTGGGGAACTGTGTATTAACAGTCGGGAAAAGGTTGAAGGTACAACGTTTGCTAGGCGGCATAATTTAAATGTTGCGCAACTGCAGCGCGCGACATGTTGCTTAAGCAACGTTGTATCAGTGTAGTACAGATGCGAAAATCGCAACGTTGGGTAGTGAACTGTTTCCAATCTGTTTCTGACGCAACATTGATCGGCACGACAAAGGCACAGCGTTAGGCTACTGTTTCGAACCCCATGCTGCCTGGGAAACTGTGCATTAACAGTCGGGAAAAGGTTGCAGGTACAACGTTTGCTAGGCGGCATAATTTAAATGTTGCGCAACTGCAGCGCGCGACATGTTGCTTAAGCAACGTTGTATCAGTGTAGTACAAAGGCAAAAATCGCAACGTCGTGTAGTGAACTGTTTCCAATCGGTTTCTGAGGCAGCATTGATCGGCACGACAAAGGCGCAGCGTTAGGCTACTGTTTCGAACCCCATGCTGCCTGGGGAACTGTTTATTAACAGTCGGGAAAAGGTTGAAGGTACAACGTTTGCTAGGCGGCATAATTTAAATGTTGCGCAACTGCAGCGCGCGACATGTTGCTTAAGCAACGTTGTATCAGTGTAGTACAGAGGCGAAAATCGCAACGTTGTGTAGTGAACTGTTTCCAATCTGTTTCTGAGGCAACATTGATCGGCACGTCAAAGGCGCACCGTTAGGCTACTGTTTCGAACCCCATGCTGCCTGGGGAACTGTGTATTAACAGTCGGGAAAAGGTTGAAGGTACAACGTTTGCTAGGCGGCATACTTTAAATGTTGCGCAACTGCAGCGCGCGACATGTTGCTTAAGCAACGTTGTATCAGTGTAGTACAGAGGCAAAAATCGCAACGTTGTGTAGTGAACTGTTTCCAATCTGTTTCTGAGGCAACATTGATCGGCACGACAAAGGCGCAGCGTTAGGCTACTGTTTCGAACACCATGCTGCCTGGGGAACTGTGTATTAACAGTCGGGAAAAGGTTGCAGGTACAACGTTTGCTAGGCGGCATAATTTAAATGTTGCGCAACTGCAGCGCGCGACATGTTGCTTAAGCAACGTTGTATCAGTGTAGTACAGAGGCAAAAATCGCAACGTTGTGTAGTGAACTGTTTCCAATCTGTTTCTGAGGCAACATTGATTGTCACGACGAGGGCGCAGCGTTAGGCTACTGTTTCGAACCCCATGCTGCCTGGGGAACTGTGTATTAACAGTCGGGAAAAGGTTGCAGGTACAACGTTTGCTAGGCGGCATAATTTAAATGTTGCGCGACTGCAGCGCGCGAAATGTTGCTTAAGCAACGTTGTATCAGTGTAGTACAGAGGCAAAAATCGCAACGTTGTGTAGTGAACTGTTTCCAATCTGTTTCTGAGGCAACATTGATCGGCACGACAAAGGCGCAGCGTTAGGCTACTGTTTCGAACCCCATGCTGCCTGGGGAACTGTGTATTAACAGTCGGGAAAAGGTTGAAGGTACAACGTTTGCTAGGCGGCATAATTTAAATGTTGCGCAACTGCAGCGCGCGACATGTTGCTTAAGCAACGTTGTATCAGTGTAGTACAGAGGCAAAAATCGCAACGTTGTGTAGTGAACTGTTTCCAATCTGTTTCTGAGGCAACATTGATTGGCACGACAAAGGCGCAGCGTTAGGCTACTGTTTCGAACCCCATGCTGCCTGGGGAACTGTGTATTAACAGTTGGGAAAAGGTTGCAAGTACAACGTTTGCTAGGCGGCATAATTTAAATGTTGCGCAACTGCAGCGCGCGACATGTTGCTTAAGCAACATTGTATCAGTGTAGTACAGAGGCGAAAATCGCAACGTTGTGTAGTGAACTGTTTCCAATCTGTTTCTGAGGCAACATTGATCGGCACGACAAAGGCACAGCGTTAGGCTACTGTTTCGAATTCCATGCTGCCTAGGAAGCCATGTGCTAAAAGTCGACAAAAGTTTGTAGGTACAACGTTTGCTAGGCGACATAATTTATATGTTGCGCGACTGCAGCGCGCGACATGTTTCTCATACAACGTGGTATTACTGTAGTACAGACCCATACATCGCAACTTTGTGTAGTGAACTGTCTCCAATTTGTTCCTGACGCAACATTGATCGACACGACAAAGACACAGCTTAAACTGCTCGTTCACACTGGCGTTCAAAACGCAAATGCTTAGCGGATCCGCCCGTTTTCGTCATCGAATCGCAAGCAATTCCACTCAATCTTTAAGCAAACGCGTCCGCAAACGCGACTCAACCGCCGGTGTGAATGGGCCTACACTGCTTCGAGCTCCATGTTGCCTAGGAAACCATGTAACAACGTTACTAAAACCACTCTGTTAGGATGCGCCCAGGTCAGGACGCGCTACCTGAAATCCCCGCTGAGACAAGGTTGTATAAAAACAGTATTAATTGTGCCGCAAAACCTTGAAGCTAAAGATATTAGAAAATATCACGCGCACGTCATTTTGTAGTGAACTCCAAAAGAATTTACGACAAAAATAGCTTTTTTTCCGTTTGTTCTTACGCAAAAACATGCTTTCTGCAAGCTCAAGGTGACCACAGTAAAAAAAAAGAAGAAGAAAAAAAGATTAAGAATGGCGCTGTTGTCGTATTTAGCTCGGTCTCGGTGGACGCCAGAGGCCCAGGTTTCAGCGGTGACTTTCCCATCTGAGTATTTTAACAACGTTGCCGTGTACTAAAAGTCGGAAAATGGCTGAAGGTACAACATTCGCTAGCCCATTCGCTACCAAAGCTGGCGCACCCCCGTTCGTGCCTGCAGAGACCTAATAGCCAAAGCCGGCGAGTCGCCGGGCTGTACACTTTTGTGGTTTTAAATTTAACTAATGGATGGCGCGCTATAACTACTTACAATTGCAGAGTTTGGACATATTACCACCGCACGGGTTATGGGTCTTTTCTTCTAGTTCGTGCACGTTTACCGTCGCGACATGGGGGAGAACGCCACAGCCAAAAATATCTCGATGTCTATCACCCATTTCGCCACTCCCGCAAATTATGAATGTGGTAGGTTGGTCTAGTGGCTTAGCGCTCACGTTTTGAAAGGAACCGAAAATAGAAATGAACCAGTACAAGGTCAGATATGCAAGACACTTGAAGAGAGCCTGTGGTAATGAAAATGGACTGCTCTAATCTGGTAAGTCGAGTCAGTCAGTTCACAATTTTTCATACACGTTTGAAAGACTCCAGAAAAACAAGAACCAGGACAAGCCGAGTGACGCAAGGCGCCTCGTATCCTTCAGATTGACCCGGTTTTTTATGCCCTTTCGGAGCACAGTGTTCGGTTTCTAAACGCTGTTTTTATTTTTGCACGAAAATAAGACAAAAATACGTAATACTTTTTCACACAAGTGCAATGCAATATAGACTTCTATTTCCAGCAAGCTGCTTTCCGCCATGCTTCCATCATGACAGGGGATCTGTCGGCGGCTTTGCGACTGATTCGGGAGAACCGGGGGGACCTCGTGATGTCGCGGTGTATGTGTGTTGACAGGAGACCTGTCGGCAACTTTGAACTGACGCCGTCTGAGCTTATCGTTGGCTGGAATGTACGGGGGCCTAGGGAAAGGAAGAGGGAAGGGGCTAGGGCTTTTGGGAAAAGGAAGAAAAAAGAGGGGGACAAAGGGTAGCGAGTGACATATAAGTTTGTCCTGTGAATAATCGTCACCATGGTAACCTGCGCTGTTTTCGTCGACCATTTTGTCACACTCGCCGGTCGTGCGCGCGCTCTACGCCGCTAATCCTCGTTAGGGCCAGGGAGCGCCCACCGCTCTCGTTCAACGGCGAGTCTCCGGCATCCGATGCCGGTCTGATGCGTTTCATTTTGTCGCGGGAACTCGTGTTTCGTTAAAAGCAACGCGCACTTCCTGCTCGCCACTTCAAAATATGAAACACCCAAATAAAGAGAGCGACAGCCGTCACGACCACCATCCCGCTCAGCCTCCGACTCCTCTCATGAACGGAAACGGAAGTGGTCTCACTGTGTTGCCGCTGTTTCGAGACTACAGAAACTCAACGTTGTTTACGTTTAGCGAAATAAGAAGTAGAAAAAAATGGCGGTGGCAGAGGATCTCGGAAAGGGTAACAAGAAGTTGGCGCCACCCTAAAGCGGAGAAAAAACATGTAGGCACCCTATAGGCTAACTCGTCTCAGCTCAAGGCTGTATAACATACAAAGCAAGCCAATTTTTTTTTTTCGTTTGAGACTTCGTTTGTTTTGTTCTGTGTTTTGTCTTTCGTCCGTATCCCCAGTCTCTAGTTTACAACCATGCTCAATTGATTTCTCACGTACGTAGATCGGGCAATCAGGAAGCGACTGAATGATTCCGCGCCGGGCTGCTGGCCGTACCGTTATGTAAATGACTACCTAATCATGCATGAAGAGCAGACAGACCCTGAGACTATCCTGGAGGCCTTATCGTCGGGCCCCGCAGGCCTTGTCTTTAAAAGGGAGGACCCCTCCGACGGAACTCTCCAATTCTTAGACCTTCGTTTGGCGATCCATCCGCGCTTTTAGCATGCCAACACAAGACTCGGGTGAGGTGCTGGCGTGGAAAAGGTAAGGAATTCACGGAAAGCACAAGAGCCCAGCCAGAGCCCGTTTCGGGACTCAATCGTACGGTCAGCCAAGCTGGGCGGATTCGACTGTCTACATGAAGGGAACAGGCCTCGACTTCTTGGAAAACGAAACGAAGGCACTGCTTCGAGCGCACGAAAGAGTAGAAAACAAATAGCCCATAAAACCGCCGCGTGGGGTTCGTGAGGAGGGCCGCGAACACTGTGACCATGGCGCATGCGTCCGCTACCTTCCCTCCTCTCGCCTCCTCCACTCTTCTCCACCCTTCTGAGTTTTGTTCCCCAAAAAAACAATCAGTGTTTATTTTTTTCGTTTCTTTTTTTGTGTCGTTACACGATACCGTCTTTTGCTTGTTAGTGTTTCTGCCTACACACGCCCCCGCCCCTCCAACCGGCAAATACGAGAAAAAAAAATCTAATGAAACCTCGCCCCTGCTCATTGAAAGCGCTGTGAAAGCTAAATACTGGCTGGACCAACCAGCTATTTGGCTTCTTTCACTTGAATTCGCACTAGCGGATGCATAGCGCAAAAACATGAGGGGTGCGATGGCAGCAGTTCATTGGAACTAAAAAATATTAGCGCCAACCCTGCTGTCAGTTTAAACAGTAGCTTTCGAGAGCAGGCAATAAGCTGGTCGGGGAGCACAACAAAACGGCTTGGGACATCCAAGCTGGAGTCCTCGTCAGCGGATGGCGCCTGCGGGAACTTGGACCGAAATTTTAGGAAAAGGGAACACAGTCCGAGTTTTCTGAGAATAACAGTGGCTGACTTGGACACTGGAGTTGAGAATCCCCCTGTAAACGCGTGAAAGACATGGAAGCGTGCTGTTCACTGAAAGTTGTGCTTTTTTAAATAATTTATAAATGGCAAAATCAGTTCAGTTGAGGGATCGCACATTAATATTTCGTGTGACGTCTTGGTTTTGATAAGTTTGGTGATCAAGAAAGAAGATCAAGTGGGTCATTTCGTCGGATAACAGCCTTCATCAAAACGGAGTATTTGAAATGTACCCAGACGCAAACCGCATCTTGGTCTCACAGCCAGTCCGATTTAGTTGGTAAACCAGCCACTATTTAGGGAAACATGCAGCAAATATAGAAAAATCATATCTTCAGAGGAATAGTGTTTTGAAGCTCGCCGATTCCAAACTCGGATTAATTCGAATCGTGTGCGTGCCTCCACCGCCCGAGTCCATTTGTCGCATGTTCATGAAATTTAGTTCTGTCATGGTTGTATACAGCTCAAGGCTCGTTTATCTTGAGCACATGTTTAAGTCCTTTATAATTTTATATATTCGTTCTCCTGAAATTATTAGCCTAAAATGATGCGTACATAGTACTGCATGTGTGGCCTTTTTTTAATTTTGATGAGGCCCGAAAATTTCCCCTTCAAACACGCAGTACATAGTGTGTCTTTTTCGTGTTTCTTTGGAGTAACGCAAAAGTAACGAACTAATTAATCCATTAATTTTACGTGGAGTAATTTGTAACGGCAATCTATTACTTTTTAGGCCAAGTAATTGTAACTGTAATTAATTACTTTTTTGAAGGAGCGGGCGCAGGTCTGGGTGCATCGGCGAGAGTGCGGTGGGTGTCACCCAGGTTCGAGCACACGCGCGCCTTGGGGTTTCGCAGCCAAAGGTTTGAAACAGAGCTTATAGTGTCGTCTCGTACGCCAGAAAGGGCTTAGATGTAAACGCTCCCTCTCCCTCGCTGACCCTCTCCGAACGAGAGATCGCGTTCTAGCGCCCCGAGCTTTCCACTTTGGGCTAGACGACCTTGGTGGATAACTCGGCCCTCCAGCCCTGTCGGCTCCTTTCGTATCTTTCGTCAATCGCCCTCTCCCGGATGGGGAGCCGGCGAGGCGGGCGGACGTCGTTTATGTGTGGTGGGATTTCGCCGATCGAGCCGGCGCTGCTCGAGCACCGCACACACCGCCAAGTTTTCTGAGAGAGGACACAATCTAGAAGGGACATCTCACCGCACTCTGATTTTTTGGGATTTCAAAAAGGAGGGGACGTTGTGCGTTCGCAATTGCATTAAAAAACATGTTTTACGATTGCCGTTATTGAATGTTATAGAAATGTCGCCTACAAAGCTTCTAAATTTCCTGATTTTTGACGTCACCGATCAAAAGAAGCAAGGAGGTAGCGGCGGGAGATTCAAACATAAAAATAAAAAGGCGCGGCGCGCGCGCGGGGAAATTTTTTTTCGCGATGCGTTTTTTTTTTTGCGTGTCTATGACTACAACATGCGTCGTTTTAGACAATAAAAAAAATACGATCTTTGGGGTGTCAGTGCCCCTTTAAATCTTTTTTTTTTTCGATATATATGACCTAGGTTCCGCGGTAAGCACAAGGAAGGAAAGGTGTGGCCGATGGAACGGTAGTTGTGTCGTCTTGCAGGCGGCGATATTTTTTAGCGATTTTATGTTGTGTTAACGTAACTTATGAAAAAAACAGGCTGAAAAGCATCACGCTGCGTAAGTATTCCCAAACCAAGTTAGCGTTATTATTGAAGGGGTTAATATTTTTTACCGCCACGTCAAAACAGAACTGAAGCCATTTTGCACAGCGTTGAATTCTGTATTGGTGTTGATGGGTTTTTCAAGATTCTTGCTGCAGGTTTTGATTTTTGAGCGGTCAACATTGATGCGGATCCCCACTAAGTGCAGTATGTGATTGAAATAAAGCAATGCGTATTCGCGAACTTGTTTTCTGTGTGATCAATTCAGTGATAAAAAGATGTGTATAATTACACATCAAAATACCCCTTGAAAACGTTCACAACGCCCTCAGCCGGCGCTGAGAGGCATTATGGGACACGCTGTCGGAAACGACGGACGTTTGGAGATCGCCTGCTCTCTTGTGTCATGATGTAGCCGAAGAAAAGAGGGAGGCGAAGCGAGGCAGCGCGTGGCCTTCTGGGGTTGAGAAACTCACCCTTGAAACCTGGGCCGCTAGCGTCCACCGAGGCAAAGGTAACGCTAACCATTGTCTGAAATGGGGAAGAGAACTTTCTTCTAACCCGTACCCTTTCCCTCTCAAAACTTCTTTTTCCCCTCGCTTATTCAATTGAATCGGGGGCGACACGTGACCGTTGCCTTCCCATGATCCCGTGCGATTCGCTGGTCTGCTAGAAACCAACGCCATCACTGGGCGAGGCGTAGCGGTGGCTCCGTTGCTTACGGCACCGCCGTTTTCTTTTTTTCTTTTTTTTTATCTTTAGAATTTTGACGGCAACGCGATGCCATCATGTTGTGCTAAGGATTGCACAAACAGCATTGCAAAAGAAAACCGTTTTTTGCCGTCCCGACAGGGAAAAGAATCTTCAGCGACGAAGACAATTGAGTTTTGGCTCTCCAGAGCGACGAAGCTACTGAGCATGTGCGCTGCTAGCGGTAACATTGCGGAGCTGCGGAGGCTAGCGGAGGCGCACTATCAGACCAAAATAGCGAAGTGCGTAGCGCGGCGTGCTAGCGTGAATCTCGTCAGAACGAGACTTGGCGAGATAATTGCTGGGAAAGCCAGCGAGGGACGCAATTCAAGATGGCCGCCACGCCGCGCCAGTCCGGTATGTGTGCTTCGCGGGATCCGGACATTTCGGTATAGGGAAATTCGGTGTAGGGCGTTTTGGTGCGGTCTTTTCGGTGCACGGACTTTTCAATGCACGAGAAATAAAAATCACGGGTTTTTTCTTATTTTTTTTTCTAAACGTATAAAGCACTATTTTAGATAAAAATTAATTTTTTTCGCACTTTATAAATTTTAGGACTTGGTCATGTATTTACGGTCACTTACTGATATACCACCTAAGTGACTATGTTAGGCGGAGTACCATCCTGCGTGAGGATTGGAGACGTTGGACATTAGGGTTTGTTTGTCGCTGTCTCTTTTTTAACGTACGCACTTGTCGCATAGCTTCATGTTTACACGTTGGGTCAATTTAGACGTTCTCGGCACCTTCTGTAAAGGTGTGGGCTTTAATATTGGTGATCTGTGTAGGAATGACCCCAGCAGCAGGCTTGAGATTGTTGAAAATCATTCGAGACATGTGATGCGACTAGTGCGTGCGTTGGAAAAGAGACACCAACAAAGGAACCAAAATGTCCAACGTCTCCAATCCTCACGCTGAATGGTACTGCGCGTAACAATGTCACTTAGGTGGTATATCAGTAAGTCACCGTAAATGGATGACCAAGTCTAAAAAATTAGATAGTGCGAAGAAATAGATTTTTAGCTAAAATAGTGCTTATACGTTTAAAGAAAAAAAAGAAGAAAACTCGTGATTTGGACTTTTTGTGCACCAAAATTTCCGCGCATCGAAAAGTCCCACATTGAAAAGTCCGTGCACCGAACGTCCGTGCTCCGAAAAGTCCGCACCCAAACGCCCTACACCTAAAAATCCTAGACCCCCCCCACCCCCCGGCCCCCCCCCCCTTAAGAAGTATCATCAGCCCACGTCCACGTCTCTCACACGTTTAAAGATAACATTATTAATAATAGTTATCTGCACATAGATAGGACATCCTAAACGGCGTGCAAGGCTGTACATAAAGATGAAATCCCGCACGCAAGTGACCCTTCAGCGCGCTCCTGCGCTGCCTCAACTCGAATGTCCGTGTCTGTTCTTTGTGTGTTTGCGGGGTGGGCGCGCTTGGGCAGAAACATCAATAAACGATCAAACATAAAAACAAAACGCAGACAGCTGGTTATCATTTGAGCCCGTTCTTGTTTCGAGCTTCGCACAAGATCCTTTCTCAAAGCGGCTTTCTCGGTTGGGCCGCCGCCTTTGGTCCTCTCTCGTTACATCTTTCGCGTTTCATCCTCCAAAAAGAAAATAAATAAATTAGGGGCACTTCGAGGTGACGCTGTCATGGCTTGTTCACCGCATATGCCCGAAGAAGCTTCTTCGAGTCCGTCGCTCCCTCCTCCCAACTAGCCTACACGCATGCGCTCACATACACACACACACGCTCTTTGGTCCCCCGGTTTGGATACGTCCGTTCTGCTCCTGAAACGTGCAGCGAAGGTCAGGACCCGCTTGTTGGGTTGTCCCGAATTGGTCGCAGGTGCTGGGCAATAAAACACCCGAACTCCGTCTTTGTGGCAAAGCATGGCTTCCGTACCTCCCTTCTCCCGAGCCGCGGGAGAATGCACTCAGAGTGCCCCCCCCCCCCCCCCCCCTTGCCCCCACCACTGTCTTGCTAGGAACACTGCGCTGTCGCGTTTTCCATGAATTCCTTTTCTCTCCCTGGCTAGCACTCCCTCCGCCGCAAACCCGCATCTAGACCGTGTTAGAAGAGCGGATATAACTGCATTGCCCTTCTTCCGCCATATCTTTTTTTTTTTTTTTTCGCCGGATGGTAGAAATGTAACGAGGGCGCGTTTTTCCAGGCGTCTGGACGCGCGTCTCGGCTTGGCGCGCGCGCTAAGCCAGACGCGTGCGCCCAGTCAAACCACACGCAGCACTACCGGGCAGCGCTTCGCGTCTGCGTGTCCGAAGCGTCTACCCAACGTAGCCAGACGCGCTTAAGAAACAAAAGCAAATATTAAATAGAAATCTCGCGTTAAATGATAGCTACATGCCCTAATATTTAGTTTTATTACTAGTAAGCACGCCTTTTCATTGCAGCAATTGCAATAAAGCTCAATTTCACTCATTTTCGTCCTTTTTAGTGCGTACCCCTCATCGACAGTGGCGTACCAACTTGTTTTTGAGTGGGGGGGGGGGGGGGAAACCAGCACCTACTTCCCCACCCCCCAAGACCGGGGGTGCTGGTATCCTTTGGGCGCCGCCGGCCAGTGTTTGGCCTGCCCAGTTTCGGCTCTTTCAGGGGGGGGGGGGGGGGGGGCAAAACTTATGCCTTGCCCCCACTTTGAGAACGGGGGGGGGGGAGCAAGCGCCCCAATTGCCGCCCCCCCCCCCCCCACACTGTTGGTACGCCCATGCCATCCACCTTTCGGTATGCCATCGGCATCACCATCTCCCGCGCCAAAAAATTTACAGCTGGCGCTACAGAGGTTGCGTTGCTGCGGTTGTCACCGGTAGTATTAATTTTGTACCTTTGTCTCTCGGTGTTCTGTATTATTTACATTTCGCCTGCCAGAGTGCAGGACGCTTTTGTACTTCGGTAACGCCTCTCTGTTCCTCTGAAGGAGCGTCAGCCTCTCCGTGGAGCAGGGAGGAGTCCCTAGACTTGTGCAAAAGGTATGGTAAACTGATGTCCGCGGGGGGAAGGACGTAACTACCCATGTTCGCCCTGCTGCGAGCGTTGGCGGGGCCTCAGCCGTTTTTATTTAAAGAACGATGTACATTTTGCGCTTTCCACTTTCTCCGTTTCCTTTTTTCCCGTCCTCAATTACAACCCTCCCGCCTCCTCCTCGTTCCTAAATACCCCCCCCCCCCTTTCCCCAAGTAGCCAAAGCAAAGAGTGGATAAGGCTCCGTTAATCTGCATATCCCCGATAAGAGGGCTCGCAGGGGCCGGCCGTAGTCTTTACTGTACAAACCCTGCAGACAGGAAACGAGCATTGCGAGCTGGAGAAGATGAGTGAGCGCAGTTTCGAGTGGGACACAAAGCTGGTGCCGAAAGCACTTTTAAACTACGCATGCATCTGCGAATATACACCTAGCATTCTTAAAATTATTTAAATAGCGTGCAATGATTGGATGGTACTACACAAAGAGACATAATAGCGAGTGAAGAAGCGTTGCTAACCTAGAACAAACATTCGAGTTGTTTGGGGGGGGGGGGGGGGGGGGGGGGGGCGGCCTTGCACGGCCCTGGTTGGTAGTTCTTAGCATGCCGAAGTTTCCATGCGCAGCACGGTTACGCAGCTATGGCTATGGCGGGTCCTTCGTCCTGATACCAAGCGTTATCTTCAAGAGCGCAATAAAAGAAAGGTACTTCCCTAGTTTGCGAAGG
>JABSTQ010005288.1:0-17831 GCA_013358835.2 Ixodes persulcatus
AGAGATGCCGTGCTTTTTCTTGGCGCTGTATGCTTTATTAACACTCTTAGATTTATCTTGCATCCGGTTTTCATCGTACCTTTTTCTGACTTTCCGACGAGAAAAACTTAAAAGACGCGCTGCTTATTCTCGCTCATTGACACTCACGCAAAAGCCGATCAACAGTAACTTATCTTAGCCACCGGAAGTTCTGCCATTAATTGTTTATGTTTACCTTAGAATACCATGTATATACCCAACCCTCCTAGGTTAAATAAAAAATATCAATATCAATACTTCAAACTCCTAGCAGTCCTGCTCGTTTCACTCAGACTTGTGCCTATCTTAACTACTAGTCTCAAAATACTGTATTCAATATACTTTGGTAATATTCTAGTTTCTTGCAAACATGTTTCATTGAGAGTACATGCTACTCTCCCTTAATTACACTTTTCACTATCTCTTACTATCGTGAACAGTATGGGCACGAACGCTGGAGCGCGTGGCCTTCGATGTATTCTGTACTAACTGGAGGCTGATGAAACAGTAGAAATGGAGAGGGGAAGCTGCGAGGGTGTGCACACCGGAGAAAGCGCATATTCTCGCAGCCCGCTCTCCACTCCACAGTTCTATCGGCCTCGAGGTTGCGCAGCATGTATCGAAGGCCACACGCTCCGGCAACTCCAGCTCGTACCAATTGCAATAGTAGGTACTCATCATCTCGGAGCATCTCCGATCAACTTGCACCCCAATTGCCCCGAAACGGGGTGCACCTCTGTGGTGGCGCACAGAGTCGGTGCAATTTCGAAGATAGTATGCACTGTGCTGGGACGCCTTTTTTGCGTGCCGGTATGGGGCAGTCGCGTGATAACAAATCATGTTACCATCGACCTAGTTGTGTTTCTTTTCATTGTGTTCTCCTCTCCCTCACTCCGACATTTTTCTCCGTGTTTTTTTGTTTGTTTTTCATTTATTCCTTAGCTGGGATCTGGCCTGTGCACGTAAATGAAGTGCGTCATGTTCTTGTGCTAATGTGCAGTCCAAACAGACACATATTTCTCTTACTTACTTGGGATTACATAAAAAGTATGACTGCCAGCACACATACAGTTGCCGACCAATTTCGGACTCGGAGGGGACCCCGAAATTGTTCGAATAATCAAGCGGTCCAAAAAATCGATTTCAGCCAAGACACCCAATTTCCGCGCATTTTCCGCTGCGTATTGGCCACTTTCCACTTGCTTGATGTCAATTTTAAGTTCTCGTGCAACTTCCGCTTTATATTGTTCACTTCTCAATTGTTCGTTTATTGATCTGTTTGATCATAGTGCTGCGCTTTGTCGGCACCTTCGTTGGCACAAACAGCGAAGTCGAAGTTGGCACCATTCGGCACTATTTGGAAACATTGTTTAGTTCACCAAGCTGACTTCAATACTAAGCCTTTCGGCAGAAAAACCTTTGTGCTCAAAGACCACAAGAACGGGAGATGGCCGCTCTTCTCGCAATCGCACTCGAAAAACGCGGACCACAAGAAGAACTGGAAGAACCATAAGAATGTGGGCAGACAATGGCCATGTTGGCTACAGCAGAACTGGAAAACCCGACTATAGCCTCTACCCAGCTCATTTATTGCGTAGGACGTGGTATCGAGGCTACAGGGAAAGATCAAAACAACCAAAATGGCAGCGACTAAGCTCGCGGCGCTATCACGGTGGCTGTTTTTTGGCTGTAAACTGAGGAAATCACGTAAATTATGTCCGAAATATCTAGCAAAAAGCTTTATGGCGTCCGAAATTTTGGTCAATTAACTCTATGGGGTGAGTGACGGTTCGGCGAAAACATCCGAGTAAGAGGCTCGAAGTACACCTAAGCACTCCTTACGAGTTGTGAATGCGAAAGCATGAATGTCGTTCTTTGCGCCGCGGCCGCTTCTGATCCCCTCGGCCTTTTTCTCTCCGGCACGGGCAGGCAGCACCATGGGGTGGCACTAATTGAAACTGGCGCGCATCGGCTTCATATCATTGCCGTTTTGCGTGGTTTCAAAGCTGGGATTCCTCAGATCACGGCTTCGGGAATTTATCTGCCGTTTGGCGCGGCTGATGACGTTGACTCGCTTCATGGTACAGTTCATGCTTTCACATTATTAGAATGTGTAAAAAAATCGGCGTCTGGAAGATCGGTTGGTGTCTGGAAAATCGGTTGACGGCCATCTTAAAAACTTAAGCATATTAACCTTTTTCACATGGGCTCCGCCTTCTTGAATAGTCGTCACTTCCAGTATGGGCGAAAACATTGCTTTGCTGTCGCTATGCCAATAGATGCCATTTAGGATATAAGCGTAACCATCACACATTCTCGTTTTGCCTCCACTCTATTTTTTTACTGTTTACAGGTTGAAACGTCTTATTATTTTTTCGTCGCCCATGCCGGACACGCCTATTAGGTGGCTGGGGACGATAGTACACGAAACAAGTCTCTATTCACAATACGTGCGAACGAGGGAGAGGGCATGCAGCGCAGCGGAGGCTGGCGGAGCTGCTTTGGCGACGGGTGTAATGCGGCCGCTACATGAGCCTCGGCTGTCGAGAAAATAGCGCTCCGAGACACGGCCAACATGGCAACGCCAGCAACGTCGATTGGTTTTTGGGTGCATGGTGTGTCGTGCTATATTTGAATAGCAGCGTCAACCAGACAGTTTGCTTTCATTTTCCTCCCGCACATAGGAAATAGTGAGTTTTTCTTTTCTTGAAATTATCGAAGGAAGGGTAGCCAACAGCATACACTAGTGAAACTTTCAGCGTGTATTTACCCAGTTGGTTCCCAAAACTAGCTGTCCGAAGTCCGAACCGTAAGCTTTTACATTAATGAGAGGGAATTGCATGGGGAAGGATCGGTGCCCCAAAATTCTTTTCTATAGCGGGGCATCCCTGTTAGCAGCACATGACTTATTAGCATGCTGGAATTCTTTCACTGATAACCAGAAGGAATCGATTAAGTTATTGTCAATTAGAAAACCTCATATCTAATTCTCCTGAAATCTTGTTCTTGTTTCACTCTGAATAATGAGGTATGCAGCCCACAAAAAGTATTCAGATCCAGATTCTGGATCCAAAAATACCGTGTAAAAACATTTTGTCAGGAAAAAAAATAATTCTGAAAAAGAGGAACTTTTCAAGGCGAGATTCTAAGCACCATGGGCTTCAAACTTCTGATAGAGATAACTAAATAATTGTGCATATTCTGAGTGTAGCAAATAAAAGGTATGCAAACTGTTATTTAGAGATAAAAACAAGAATGCTTAAAAATAGTTTTTCTTCAGATTTCTGGTTTTAAAGACTAGGGACTCCCCTTAATTAATGGTGTGAGTTGTGTTTGAGTGCTTCTGTCAACTTAATTCAAAACAGCAGCAACATATATTGCATAGCTTCAGCAAGACTGCATTAATGGCTACTCTTTTCTAAACTAGGTGGCTATCTTGGCCATTTCTTGGTTGTGCTAATACACATGAGGTTTTTTCTTGTAGGTGATGGAGCTGCACTGTCAGGGAAAACCAGCATCTCATTGAAGGTCACTGAGGACATCTCATTCAGATGCTGTTCCTGCACCTATGTCACCAGAGATCGCCATGGAATCGTGAGCCACCTGGTTGCCCATGGTGATGAACAATTCAAGAGCCTGCATCCTCCCGTTTCCTCTTGCTCCATCTCCAAAGTGCCAAGCAACATGCAAAAGCACAAAGCCAATAAGTTGTTCAATTGCAAATTGTGTCCTGAAGCCTTTGCTCGGAATTCAAATCTGAAAAGGCATAACCAAACACACACTGGTCAAAAGTCATTTAAGTGCAAGCTTTGCTCAAAATCCTTTGCTCGGAAATCACATCTAAACGTCCATAATCAAACACACACTGGTGAAAAGCCATTTAAATGCAAGCTTTGCCCCAAAGCATTTGCTCAGAATACACATTTGAGAAACCATAATCGAAGACACACTGGTGAAAAACCATTTAAGTGCAAGCTTTGCCCAAAAGCCTTTGCTCAGAATGCACATCTGAGAATTCATAATCTAACACACACTGGTAAAAAGCCATTTAAGTGCAAGCTTTGCCCAAAAGCCTTTGCTCTGAATTCAGTTCTAAGAAGTCATAACCAAACACACACTGGTGAGAAGCCATTTAAATGCAAGCTTTGCCCAAAAGCCTTTGCTCTGAATTCAGCTCTAAGGGTGCATAACCAAACACACACAGGCGAAAAGTCATTTAAGTGCAAGCTTTGTCCAAAAGCCTTCCCTCGGAATGCAGATCTGAAAGTCCATAATCTCACACACACTGGGGAAAAGCCTTTTAAGTGCGAGCTTTGCCCAAAATCATTTGCTCGAAATTCATCTCTGAAAAGGCATAACTTAATGCACACTGGTGAGATGCCATTTAAGTGCAAGCTTTGCCCAAAGGCCTATGCATGGAATTCAGATCTGAGAATACATAGTCGAACACACACGGGTGAAAAGCCATTTAAGTGCAAGCTTTGCCCAAAAGCCTTTGCTCGGAAGGCAGCTCTGAAAATACATAACCAAACGCACACTGGTGAAAGGTCATTTAAGTGCAAGCTTTGCCCGAAAGCCTTAGCTCAGAATTCAGACTGAGAGGGAATAACCAAAGACACACTGGTGAAAAGCCATTTAGGTGCAAGCTTGCCCAAAAGTCTTTGCTCTGAATTCAGGTCTGAGAAATCGTAACCAAAAAAGCATTGGTGAGATGCCATTGGAGTTAAAGCTTTGCCTCCAAGCCTTTTCTCAAAATTTCTGATCTGACCCGCCATTATTGTACAGTGTTCATAAGCGTTCCAGATGCACACATGCTGAATTCTTTGCAGTTGACCTGCAAGTTGAGCCTGCCATACTTTATAATGTGTGTAATAATTTCAGTCATGCAGAAGTGTATGCCATTTTCATTTGAATTTACAAACCGTGAAATACCGAGCAAGCACCCCTCCTAAAATTTTGAGAATTCGACTAGATATAGAGGGGGCCCTTACTCGGATCGGGCCCAAAATTCAAAGTGGCGGCCAGTAAAAGTTGAAAAAAGCATTATAGCCTGCATTATTGAAAAAGTTTATTTACGGAAAACTTCAATCAATATTCAACCCGGAAAACGGAAATTCTGGTATTCACCTCAGTCGCTATCAAGGTCACAAAACGATCCCTCAGCCGATCATGAAGATGCGGCAAAACTTTGTACTTCGTGTCCCTCTCGCATACCCTCTTACGGTCCAACTTGAAATGGCGAGAGGTCAGTTGGACGTTTTTGCCATTCTTCCTATGCCAATCCACAACTTCAGTTTCTTATGCACCGTATACAGATGCTTGGCGGACAAAGACAACCGCTTCCAACGCGGTGGTAGTGCATTGTCGTAGCAACCTCTTGGATGGGATTGGATTCAATATTGGCTTTGTACACTGCAACAGCCAAAAAGCCCATTGCTGTACACAGTCGTGTACAGCAATGGGAAATTCCCGGAAGATGGGGTGGGGGCACATGCTTGGTATTTTGCGGTATACCTGAGCGCATGATAAATCTTAAGGCCGTTGATCAGATTAATGTTTCAGCTCGCCAGGCTGAAGCGCTTATGTGCAATAAGCCTTACAAAAGCCAGCAACGTCCCAGATCATTTTCTAAATGGTCTTTTCTCGTCAGGGACATGCCAACCGATCAGGTTGAAAAACACTAAGGTCATTTTCATAAAACCGCTGGCAGCAAATAGCCCTTTGAAATGCCAGCAATATCTGAGAAAGTTCATTTTGAAATCTGATTTGGTGGGTCACAGAGATTGTGGACGCATAGCCAGACTGCCTGACATATTGCTCCCAAACTTTCGTCCAAATGCCACCGTTTGTCATCAAACAAATGAATTGGAGAGTAGGGAATGATTCCTTGCCAGCTGCGATCTAGAGGCTAAGCAATGTTATGGGAAACATTGTTTAAATGTTTTGTAGAGCAGTTCACTCTATATGTTCTGCATCTGAATGCTCATTGGATCATGCTTTAGCTCTTGTTCCAAGTTCCTTTGCACTTGCTCGAAGTGTACTCCTTTCAGGTGTGGTCCATTATATTTGTAAAAATGTCTTTATTGTTTTCTTTTGATAAAACTCCCGTTTGTGTGGAAGAAACAAACCTGCAGAAAGTAAATGTGATTTAAAAAATTGTAATATTCATTTTTGCTGTAAAAAAAAATAAAAGGTTGACAGTTTCAATTGTGATACTGTTGGTTCTTGCATCATTTGTATGTCCGAGTACTGAAGTGTGAAGGAACTTTTTCCGAGTCCAAGATTTTTTGTTTTGATGTCCTGTACCGTGCGAAGGCCTTTTTGTGGCATTTACCTTGATGGGGGACCGATTTCCGAGGGTGTGATGCCCCTCTGCGCTTTCTGCTGCCGATTCGGACATTGCTAGGTGAATTCCCGCACTGCCCAGCATAACTCAGCGTTGAATCCATTTTCGATATTGCGTAATGCCCCTTGAGGACTGCTTTGACTAAAGGTTCAGAGAACTTAAAACTAACACGTCCACACTCATACTCCGTCACGACACTGGCTCTCGGGATCATGTATTTATGCGAGACCTGCTTTGAGACATCACTCTCTCTATTGCTTGGGTTCTTGCAGTATTTTATTGCTGCGTGTTCTTCCTTGCTGTTATATTTATGTTACAAATGCTAGACAGCTAATGGAAGAAAAGCAGAAAGTGTCGTAAAACAATTTGTAATGAACTACTCCCAAATATCTCTGCATGCAACTCTGCTCGCTTTGCATTATGGGACGTCTTTGGTCACGGAGAGAAGTGGCGTGGCTTCAGCTTCGATTGCCCCATTGATGAATCAATGAATCGGCGCTGCATGAAAATAAAGTCGGCGCCCATTTGTGTTGCACCCATTTGTATTTGTGAGGGCCCCCGTTGAAACACGGGACATCCAGCCACCGGAAGGACCTGCCAGACTTGGCGGGGAGTAGGAGTATGGCGGCTGCTTTCCATGTGGAGTGCACGTTCGTCGGCTTCTTTTGCAGGGGTTGTGGTGATGTCAGAACGCCAAGCTGTGATTGGCTTTGATTGAAGGACCTCATTTTCAGCTACCTTGAGGTCTACACACTATTTTTTAATCGGAGCCAATCAGAGCTCGGCCTTCTGACGACGTCACCACAACCCCTGCAAATGAAACAGAGGAACTTGCGCTCCGGAGCGCATCCCTTTCTGGTGGCCTGGCTGCCACTTTATATTGCAGCATAATCCTCCCTGCTTATTTATCATTTAAGAAGCTTGGGGTCATTGAGGAGACAATGGAACAGGATGATCGGTCCAGTACTCTTCTTCCACATGCTATCGTAGTTCTGTGTTTACCTGCGCACAAACTTTGGCAAATTGGGGGCCCTAAGGAAATGTGCTCCAGCATTCTACCTTTATTGGTAGGCAACTCCAACAGTATTAATAATTTAAGGAAAGTCACATATTCAAAAATGCAAGCACTGTCTTATCGTGATGTGATATCGTGAAGGAAGGTTGGCAAATCGAAACCGAAACTGCTGCTAATGGTATCCCAAGATGCTTTGTGCGGCGCTACGATAGGACTGCTCCGATTTTGCGAGAGGTCCATTCTGTGAAAAAAATTTGTATGTGCTGATGAGATGTGAGAGGAAGCCACAAGCTCTCGCAGCAGTGGAAATCTGCTGCAGTTTGGAAGCTTCGCTAGCCTTCACAACGTTTCCCAGAATAGATGACGGAGAGTATAGCTCCAACGATTAGGTTTTATAAATATTGAACGCTTGACTATGAACCTTCAGTGTTAATAACGCTGGCCTGCAATAAGGTGGAGCGTTCTCTGCGGGTAGGGCTTGGGGTGCCGTCCTGACGGAGCTGCGATTAACGCCGAGTGGGAAAAGGTCGCTCCTGTCGCCGGCTGGTCGTGAGCCCTTGGAGGTTTTGATAAGACTCGATGCAAGTTAGAGCCCCGAGATTATATTTTATTTTCTCCGAGCAAAGCAAGGGATGATCTTGCTAAGTATGGTCAGTTTGGCAGCCTAGCTTGTCGACCGTTTCCTGCTTGGAAGCCTATGGCTAATCCAAACGGTCGGCAAGCTAGGCTGCCAACAAACCGTGCGCTCGGTGAAAATGGAATGTGATTTCAGACTCGAGCTTACACCAAGCCCCATCGAAACTGCTAAGCGCTTGCAGCACGCCGGAGGCCAAAGCAACAGTTTATCGCTAAGCATCGACAGCCGCTCCCTCGGCACACTACTGATCTGATGAAAGGCTGCCCTGCCCGTGGAGGGGGCTCTGCCAATTTCCAGTCCAGTGACATGATTACTCAGGCTTCTATCATGTGTATCGTACCTACTACTAGTATACAGTAACATTTATGTTTTCTTCTGCTGGCATGAGAGCTGATGCAGTATAGCGGATGCAGCACCCTCCAAAGCATACGACACTCCATTGTAAACCACATGCTTGTAATGGGGTAAGAAGTTAGCAGTGCTTGAAACATTTGCAAAAAGGATGAACCCACAGCTAGCAGACCTATATAATTTGACAACAGGCATCTCACTAAGCTCACCGTGGCTGACAACATTATTCTGGAAGGTATGTCTGTTTGCTTTCCAGTGAATCGTAGTTCTACTCTTTGTGGCAGCTTGCCTTCAGCTTGTCGAGAAATATTCCTCATCTGCTGGTTCTGAACTCTATTAGAAGGCTCGAGGGAGGTTGGTGGCCAAATGTGTTAATTCACCATATTTCTGAAAATGGAAATGAAAGCTCGTGCTGCAGAACCCCGGGATTCGGGGATTCAATCACCACCCACACCCGTTTCGATCTTAATGAGCATCGTACCGGCGTGTGGTCGTGAATCACTACTGAATACTCGTTAAGGACCCCCCTCTATCAAGCTGATTCGCACAAAGACATTGACAAGTTATTGCCCCTCCTGGCTGAAGACATCACCTGCCTTACCAATATAATTTGGTAGAGCTTAAAAAACATGCAAATGTCATGCACAACGCTCTTTACACTTGCATTTTTCGTGTGACCCCAGTCTACATGTTGCAAGTATTAACTCCGTGCTTGTGTTTCAATCTCAATTCAAGCAGTTGCATTGTTTTTTTCGTTCTTTTTTACTTCATGAAAAAAAACTTTTAGCCTTTCCACTCTGGTGAAGAAGGAAGAGCAGCGGAGCTGTAGCTTCTGTTATCAGCAGTGGCTTTCCAGACGAGCGATGTTCTCTCCTTTCGTAAGGGAATCTGAAGCGCTCGACCCAGTGGAACTCAAGGCGACAGGGTTTTGGGGATGGTTGTGGACCCATTCGCTCTGCTGCGTACGTCGCCGCTCCTTCCGCACCCATTTTTCTTTCCCCGAAGAAAGGGCACGCGTCCGACCTATCGTGAGTCCAAACCGAAACTGATAAGAGCGTAGGAAACGGCGCGCAAAACAAACGAGGACGAAGACGAAACACACGTGACGTGCGCTGGGCTCGTCATCTGTATTTCTTCTTCGTCCTCGTCTGTTTTTCGCGCGCGCTGTTTTCTACGATGAATTCCCACCAACTCGCCCAACTACCCATACTTCCATGATAGCTTAAAAGCTTGCCGCCATGTATGAGCGAGGGCGGCAACCTGTCTGGTTGCCGCCGTCGCTTATAGATGGTGGTAGCTGTCCAGAGGTTTTTGTAGGTTTGTGACGACATTTGTTTGGTACCGGACGTGATCCTGGGGAACCTAGCCCTTAACAGCTTCGCTGTAAAATATATGTAACGCTGTAGCAAAATATTGGTTTGTTAGTCTTCTGACAATATTGAATCGCCTGGCAAAAGCTGGCTGACAATATTAAAAAAAAAAATGAAAGCCGTTTACAACTCTCTGTAACGCCGAATGGGAGCGCAGCTCTTGAGGAGGAGGGAAGGGTAATCAGGGGAGGGTATACCCCTCCCCTCCCCCCCGAGGTCACGTGACCCCGAGGGGGGGGGGCTCGCGCGGTGCATTATGGGACATTTCCCATAATGCACCACGCGGTTACGCCGACGGCGACGCCGCTCAAGCCGGAAACGGGCGCCTAAGAGCTGCGCTCTAAAATTTTAGGGGGGTGTCGGTGTCCCTTTAAATGTTGGGTCGCACACATGTTTCTAACTGCTGCCTCTTTCCACTGTCATCTTGCTGCTGAAGTGTGTAAAATTGTCGCGATTACTTTTTGTGTGGTCGCAGAAAAGACAAAAGACTACTGAATGACATTTTTCATGGTCTGCTGGCGCAGCACTTGCCCAGCAACTCGACAAACCGCGTTGCCAGCCCGAAGGCTAACGCAACGCGGTTGTCTCCGCTGGACGACCGAGGAGTGAGGGCCCTCCAGAGTTCTTGAGGCCGGGCAGGAGGCTTAATACACCGAGTTCCCTGTTGCGCTCCTAGTCCATCGATCTCCTCATTGGCCCTTGGCTTCCCCTTTTTATAGCCAACCTCCCTGGGTCCCAAGAAGGGATGCTCGCTTCTTTCAAGGTCAGTGCAGCAAGCCCCCTCTCTCCGACACAGGAAACCCGTTCCCGGCCCCATCGCCTTCTGGTTGGCCTTCAGGTAACAGAGCATCCGCCGGTCAAGCCTGGGGGAGGGATGGATGATTAGGGCGCTTTACGCTTTTTTAAAGGACAGTAGCTTGGACTGTCTAGGATAAGAACAAACCAAAACAAATTAGGCAGGGACACTTAAGACTGCTTATGTGTAGGACAGCGAAAGCGTTATAATTTGTCATTTGTTCTTGCGTTCTAAGTAAGTTCACCTACTAGTACGAGTGATTTCGATCTGATGTCTTGAGGTACATTGCGCATGACGAACGATGCTGCGTCGTATCAGAGCGCCTATTTTACACACTCGTGACGTGGCACCACCACCTCCCCATTGGCTGCACCGTCACGTGCCCAATGACGCACACACTAGGCCACACCTTTGGTCAGCCAGATGGCTGCGACGTGACGCGTACAATGACGCACGCACTAGGTTCAGCCAGAATCGTGGAGCAACCGTGGCCTCGGGGAAGCGTGCTCGTCTCGCATCCCGGAGGCCCGGGTTCAATTCCCAAAACTACCAAATTTTCTTTTCAAAGCCATTAATTTACTTTGTTTACAGAAACCTGAGAAATTTGACGTCAATCCGAGCATTTTTGACGTGTTTTACTCCGCGCCATGCCGTCGGCCAATCTTGGTACTATCGCTCCGTCATGTCGCCGCCGCCGCCGGATTTTCGCGTAATCGGGCATATAATGCTTTCGCATTATAACTGCCCCCTTTAACCCAATACATTTTTTTAAATATCACCAGTTCGTGGAGGTGATTTCCAGGAAGACCTTTGGGACATCGGGGAAAAAAAACAACCCGAAAACACCACGTCTCGCCTTCTCCCTGTTTTTGGGCCAGAGCTACGCCAACACCTCCTAGAAGACAAGGCCGTAGCGCTCTCCTCGTGACCTCGCAAAGAAAGGCCATCGGGGGCGCGCATTGAAGTGAAGGCAACACTTTTATGGCGCATTCACACTGGAGGTTGAGCTGCGTTGGCGAAGTGGCTGTGGATGCGGTTCGCGAGCGACCCCGTTCGGACACACCTGGAGGCGGTTGGCGGTTCTTTTGGCAGTCACGCGTTGTCTTTTGAGACTTGCGTTTGGCAACCTTGTTTTGGAATCCAAAATCCACTTTCATCCACGATCCAAAGCCAAAATTTTGCTATTTTGCGCTATTTTGGCACTCTGAACATTTTTATTTGGGATGTTCGCTCGCATCACGAGTTCAGGCAGCGAAAAAAAAGACATGGACCCGCAAAACTCGCCTCCGATTCTTTAGACTTTGTGCACAAGCAAAGCCCCTTGCTGACTCAGAAGAGGATGCCCCCGACCCTTCCTTTGAAGTGGACCCTTCCCACATGAATAGCTGACCTTGTTTTCGGGATAGAGGGCCAGTTTTGCCCCCTCGTTGTTCGCTTTTATCATTTTCAGAGTTGTGAGCGGCACTGGTGGATCATGGTGCGGGGGAATGTGTTCGGTGCTAGCCGGTCGTGGCTTCGTTGGTGGCAGACTTTCCTCCCATCACTTGCACGCCGATCGAGTCTACTGTTTGTTCAACATTAAGCTCAAATAAACGTTGTATGGATTACCTCTGCGTCGTCTAATACGTACACTTTATTCCTTTTGGTAGTAGTTAGTATACGTTGCAGCTCAAGGTATCGCAGGTACCCTGCCAGCTCCATGGTAGTGCGTTGGCTACGCAATCAGGTTCACGACGTCTCCAGACGCTTAAATATGATTGCTGGGCCCGGGCCCTGCAGTCATATTTAAGCGTCTACCTTTTTTGCGGTTTCACATCTCTTGGGTATCAGGCAAGCCAGCGTGCACGAAGAGAGTAATAGCGAGTTTGTTTCACACGCACTGGCACCGTTCGAGTTCTCTCCCAGAATGCATCGCACTTGCAGAGTGTTGCACGGAGAACTGGACTCAAATGAACTCGTCAAATGCACCGAGCACTGATCTCTATTGTATACTCGTTTTCACCTCAAGAAAAAAAGATGTTTTGCCCATTGTTCATACGCCGGGCGAAGTAGTTCTTACAAGATTTGGTTGTCGGAGGAAGAGGCGATCCTTTCGGCGTTGGAAACGTATACGTCTCGATTAAATAACATATATCTAATCTAAAATGCACCTACATATATATTAATTCTCCTCGTAAAAGGGAGAATTAGTAATGCTCCGCGAGGAGCCGGGCTTTTTTTACTTCGGTTCTTGAGGTGAAAACGGGTATAGTAGAATAGAGATCAGTGGCACCGAGTGCCATAGAGATCATACATACTAACTCTAGAGGAAAAAGTCCGCCATTTTTTCATGCATTCTGGCTGCCGCAAGCGGCGGAGCATGCAGGCAGACCCTCGGGGTCCCACACATGGTTACCAACTGCCTTCGATTTCACTAATATAATTATATCATCGGAGCACTTTCATGAACTTCAACAATCCACGAACCTACCGGTGGAAAGATAGTCGCATTCCTTTCGAAGGTTTCGTTTTGCATAGCGCGCAGATGTACAGCCTCCCGTCAACACTAAACTAAACCAGATAACCGGCTTTGCGGGTGGCCGCGCCCCAGGAATACGAAACCGCGCAACCACCAGATTTCCGAGATTTCGACAGGAGGGAAGTTCATGCAGCGTAATGAGTATACTGCTTTTTATTAGCGTTAGAATAGCTCAAAATTTAGTTTACAACGTTAAATTATCACTGTTTATATTGCTGAGAGTTTTCAGTCTTCACGATTACCATTGCGACTGTCGTCCTTCAGCTGGCAACATTGGTTTCTTTCTCGTGTTTTGTCGCTCTTTTTTGCGATCTTTCACTCGGGACCCAGGATGTCGGCGCACGGGATTTGCCACTCCTCCTCACCCACCTTTACCCCCCTGCCGAGTGCAGAAGACTGATGCTGCCACCATCTATGTTGTAGAAAAGGTACTGACCTCAAACCGAAACTAGCGCCTTTCTGTTCGGAGTGGTGGGTGGGGATGTTTGTTTATACCAACGTTTATCTACAACGTTGAACGCTGCAACTTGTAGTTTATAGTTGCGATGACTTGAAGCAACTCGGCTGCCGTAGAGATAGTTACAGACGGCGTAAATTTCCGCACCCAGCTGTCTACAAAGCAGCTGGTTGCGATCTTTCAATTCTTATAACCGTTTACACTGAAGAAAACTGATGATGCTGTCCGAGCGTCCGAGCAGAAGCTTGATTCGTTTGAGCATGGTATTATGCGTGAATCACTGAAAGGGTATGGCTTTAAACTAGTCTGTTGGAATATCCAGCAAAACTTTTCGTGGGACTTTTGATTTCGATCGTCATTACAGGTGGATCAGATATTAGCCTTGGTGAGGACGTCGAGAACGAGAGCTTTCTCGAACAAAATACGACGGGGCAAGTTAGCTGACGTAGGTAAATGTTAAACATGATGATGTTGCCCAAACCTTGGGTAAAGTCACTATGTTTAGCTTTCTCTGATGCTTTTTGGGCAGTCAGAGGTTTCTGCTGGGGGAGGTTTGTCGACAAATGTTCAATTTTTCACCCGCACACGGGTGGTGATAAATATCTCGGAAGCCGCTGATGCGTTTGTTCTGAGCATTTCTTGACACACTGGTATATTTCAGCGTCTGTACGGCAACAGAGCGACTTAAACCCTGCAAATAAAACACGGGATGTCAATTGCTTCCTTCATGAAATAGCAGACGCTCTCAATTCAAGCTCGCGTTTGATTGCGTTGCCCACGGGACGTGATTTCTATCAGAAAATCTACTTTTTTTCCTTTCGGTTCCGCGACACATCGTAGAACACGAACCCTCGTCGTCTGCTCCCGCTCCTCGCCGGCCTCGCCGGAGCGAGGCATGACGGGATTGCATTTTGGCGCACGCCTGATTTTCTCGGTGCAGCTAGAGCACTATATAGTGCTCTAGGTGCAGCGAGTGCATGCACGCATGGGGTGCCGCCGCTGAAACGAACTCGGAGAGTGCAACCACTCGTGGAGTGCCTGCCGAAACGAACTCGCTTTACGCCGCGAGTGGGCACGCGTGGACACGAGTGCCGTGAAACGAACTCGCTATAACTAATTATCAGTGCGTCATATTTTAACCGGACGACGCGGAAACCTCCTCTACCTACAGTGGCGACTTGCGGTGCCGAAGGCGCGCGATATGTGAAGTCTTTGGTCCTGGGCTTACTACTGGTCAGAGCCACTAAAAGCTCCTTTTTAGTCGAAATAGAAAATATAAGTGGCGCAAACCATTCCAATTATTTATGAAAGTAGTTTTTGTTCAGTATTTTAGGTCAGAAAAAAAACAAATGCAGTTTATAAATTACGGAAACAAAAAAATGAAAGCCGCTTACAACTCCCTGTAGCGCCGAATTGGAGCGCAGCTCTTGAGGAGGAGGAGGGAAGGGTACTGGGGGGGTCACGTGACCTTGGGGAGGGGGGGTGTCACGTGACGATGCCGATGACGATGACGTCATCAGTGACGTCACTGATGACGTCATCAATGACGATGCGAATGCCGATGGCGTCATCGGTGACGTCAGTGATGATGACGATGCGGATGCCGATGACGTCATCAGTGACGTCACTGATGACGTCATCAGTGGCGATGACGATGCCGATGATGTCATCAGTGACGTCACTGAATGAAGATGGCGATGCCTCGGGGGGTGTCACGTGACTTCGGGGGGCCACGTGACCTCCCCCTCCCCGAGGTCACCGAAGGTACCCCCGGTCCTCCCGAGGTCCTCCCGAAGGAACCTGAGGTCCTCCCGAAAGAACCCAAGGTCCTCTCGAGGTCCTTCCGAAGGAACCCGAGGTCCTTCCGAAGGAACCCGAGGTTTTCCCGAAGGAACCCGAGGTCCTCCCGAAGGACTTCGGGTTCCTTCGGGAGGACCTCGGGAGGACCTCGGGTTCCTTCGGGAAAATTTACCCATAATGCACCGCGCAGTTACGCCGACGGCGACAGCGACGGCGACGCCGCTCAAGCCGGAAAGGGGCGCCTAAGAGCTGCGCTCTAAAATGACCAGTCGACGTACCCACCACCAAGCGGTGGAAAAGGCGGCGCATACTAGAAAGGGGTAGTGGGATCAGGCACCGACGAGCGGCGAGCATAGAAATGTCCCGGCTGTACGCGGCGGCGCTGCAGTCGTATGCAGGCTCGAGGATCGGACCGGTTCCGAGCGTTCTGAAGGCCCTCGGCGAGCAGGTTTGGCTTGCAATTTGGTCGTTTGGTGGTATAGCGGTGCAAAGTGGCTCCTGTTCTGAACTGATATTTACTCCGTGTTTGCTGTTGTTTGTGGCCAATGAAGTGTCATGCCAAATTAGTGTTTAATCGCGGAGCAAATGCAATGCGAGCCGCCCTGGCTGCCCACTTCATACAGCCTATCCAGGACATGCTTTAGTGGCACCCTCTTGAGCCATCGACACGGAGTGCGGCAGCCTTGAGCGCTCGCTGAGCTCACTAAACCTCCTCTAGTTCACGGCCCCTCAAACGACCGAGGACGTCATGAAGGAGGTTATTTTTTGCTTGTTTTTGCGATTTTAATTTGCCTATAACTTTAAAAAAAAAAATCGAAATTCGTGAAAAGAAAAGTTTTATTAAGTTACTACGTTCAGTGCGCTCAGGTTCTGTGCAAATTAAAGACCAGTAAAAAAGTCCTTATGGGCATTAGCGAGACATTCAGTGAAAGCATGAAATTTCAGGGAAAATAGTCTTTCAGATAAGGGAGGGGAGGGGGGGGGGGGGGGGGAATAGTGCTAAGCAGGCAGATGCTATCTCACTGGCGGCATAAGTTGAGCAAAGCATAAATGTTTAATTTTTTACATACGAGTCGATTTGTTCGGCACGAGGTGCGCCACATAGGCACTTGTGTACGGACGGCAACGCCTTTTATTTGGCCTGTAGCTAACGACTACGAATAAATATCTATCTATCTAGAGCACTATATAGCTCCTACGGAGCAGAGTAGCGCAATCCTTTGATCCGCGTGTTTTGCCGACAACATGGCCGACAGAGCATCGGCGCGAGTCACGTGGTACTCAGGGTTCCAGGAGGCTGCCCGCCCTATGGGAGAATACATGGAGATCGACGCAACACGGCTAATTAAAAAAATAAACGGCGAGTTCACACTTTTAAAAACTAGTCTGTCGTGAAGTTGGTAATGCACTAAACACTTTATCAAAGTTTTAATAATATCGGATGCGTGTGCAAATTTTGAGAAGGCAATTTCCAAGGCAATGGCGTTTAAAGCAGACGATTTTTGCACGCAGCGGAGATGGGCTCTTCGGGTTGGCCGGAGCGGGTCACGTGGACGCTGTGACGTTGCCGCGTCGTCTGCTGCATGATGCCGCTCGTGCAATTTTTAAAAACAAATTACGTCCTTACTTGGCACAAAACTCAGCGCAAATGATTCTAAAATGTTCCTTTATTATGTCAAAAACTATTGTCGTTCCGTACATCTCCACAATATTGAAGAAACAACGATTTTCTCACGTTCCCCATGCATTTCTGACCGGAGTTGGAACCTCCGGGCGTTCGCCGCTAGTCGCCGAGAGACGGCGTTCTAGATTGCGCTACTCTGCTCCGAAGGAGCTATATAGTGCTCTATATCTATCTATCTACCTACCTAACTCCAAAAGGCGCCTCCATCAAACGTTTTGCGGTTACGCCGGTCACGCTGCATAGCTGACACAAATCACTACCCAATCAAAATGTATTCATATGCGATTTCTCCGTTCGTTTAAACTGACTAGGTGGCGTGGGTCGCCGCCCAATTTAGAGACTTCAGCTTCTGCCTTGGCTGCTTTGTTCATTGATCTATCACTCATGTAAAGGATTGCAAATCATAACACCAGTATAACACCAGATAACACCGTCAACAACGTAACAAATTACAGTATAACAACTTTGCCGCTTTGCAAATTCGAGCAAGAAGCAGCAGCGGTTTCGCGTTCAGACTAGTCGACTTCTATGCAGGTACTGTTGTCAAGACTGAATCACTTGGTGCGTGAGGCGATAGCTTTAGAATAAATTACACAAGGCCAACGGTTAAACCAGCTGAACCACGAAAATAGGAAGAAAGGAGTGAAGACAGGCTATCGCTGGACTACCAACTATTTAATACTGATTCTCGTTTTCTTCTCTTTGTCTCCTGGCGTTGTGGCTACCTTCTCGGAACTTATTCCATCATTTAGTGTTATTGCTCCTCTATTATTGCCTTCATGTTCTTGCTACTTGATCTTTCTGTGCCATCTCGAATACTGGTTTGCCGAAGGAATCTT